>LPNX011182312.1:24157-26657 GCA_001517045.1 Pseudotsuga menziesii | reverse complement strand
ATTTTTATCATTGTTAAAATCTAGGGGCATGAATATTGTTAGGAAATCGTTAGGGATAAATATGATAAAGCCTTCTGGACCAAGTTCTCATATAGTTAAAATCTTAGTAGATGCATTTGGTAAAATTGGTAAGAACACACGGTCAAAGGACCGCAATGCGGCTCGTCGTGTGTTGTCACAAGCAATTGTAAATAAGAACACCAGGGTTCTTCATTTTCTCAAGCCTACATCTAAACTAGTTAATTTGAATGTAAAAACCCTCCGTAGGTATTATATTAGAAAAGAACATCTTGACACAACCACCCAGACAGATTTTTGGGCCTTTATTGGTTGGTTGCCACATCGTGACATCAAGCTAGTTGATGCAGTAAAGGGACTAGTGCAGAGTTTTTGGCATAATCACACAAGGCCTTCTTCAAACCGGAAGGATGTACTAAAACTGAGAAGGGGTTCAAAGGACCGTGAACCACATATTAAGCATCTTCTTGATATAACACAGACAGAACTATACGAGAAATTTAGGAATGAACATAGACAATTGAATTTGGGGCAAATATCTTTTGAGAAATGTAAGCCCTGGTATGTTAGAATAAATACTCTTCGTAACACTTGTTGTTGTAGATACCATGTAGAATATGAATATTACTATGAAACATTTTTGTACATTCGTCGTGTGTTGCATACTAACCATGTGCAGGATTGCTCCTTGACAATACCACCGACCTCATCAAGAGAATTCATTCATAGTATCATGTGCAATAGGCCTGAGGGGCAAACTTACTATGCAAAATCATGTTTGGATGGAACTTGCTCCAACTGTGCTGGAATGGCATTATTGAGCCAATGTATGCACGAGACTGGAGACAATGAATTTAGGAATATGGTTACAGACATGAAAAGTTTCAAATATATCAGCTATGAAATAGTCCCAGGGAAAGAAAGCAAAAAAATACAATTGGTGACATCTTAGGTACATGCATTTATCTATAAATTTATGTTTGAACCGTTGCATTTCATTCCTTACTTACAAAAAAAACTAATAATGAGATCATTTTGTGTCAACAGGTACAAGTTAGTGTCTTCGTCAAGGAATTTATTGAAAAGACACGTCAATATGTTCAGCATGTCCACTTGGCATGATGGCAGGATGAGAAGTTTAGAATATGCAGAGATACATTTCCTCGTGATACTATACTTTGAGTTGTTGATTTTGCCGAGAACTACACTCTGCAACCTAAAAATGAGATCCAAAGTCAGTATTATCACTTTGAGCAGGTTTCCTTGATGGTGCATATCACATATAGGCATGGCCCAAATAGCAGTGAAGAGCAAAGAGAAATTCTAAAGGAATATCACTTCTACATAAGTGATGATAGGTGCCATGACTTCCACTATGTACGTCATTGCTTCATCATGTTCTATGATCATTTGAAGGGCAAGAACATACAGATGGATCGACACTGGATTTGGTCTGATGGATGTGCTGGTCAGTTCAAAAATGCACGCATATTTCAATGGTTATGTTCATTGCATAAAAACTACAAAGTTCCACATATGTGGAACTATTTTGAGACTGGGCATGGTAAAGGAGAGCATGATGGAGCCAGAGCATGTGTCAAAACAGGCATACGAAGAGAGGAATTGAAATTATATACAATATCTACTATTTGAAATGCTCAATCTATAGTCAGGTGGTGCACGTCAATAATGGGAGAGGAATCAGCTATGCGAGTAGAATCGACAAGAAAGAGACATGTGGAGAGATTTTTTTGGGAGGTGGTAGACATAGCTAGTTCACATGCATGGGAATGCAAGACTGTTCCTGGGACTCGTGGCTTTCATTCGGTTCGAAGTTCTGATAACCCAGTATTTGAAATTTGGACCATAAAACTCGCTTGTTTTTTCCCTCCTTGTTGTGATGGTGACTGGGATGTGTGTGAATCATTGGATTGGGTTGATGGATGGGATCGCATATCACTTCCACTCGATCAGCGTGCAATTGTTGAGTTAACTCCGTTGGAAGAAGACCAATCGTCTATTTCTATAGATTTTGATCATGTATCAGACCTTGTACAACCTGGTATGATGCATTTCCTTAACATTTTTTTGTTAAATTTACGTAGTCTTGAAACTCACATGAATGGCCTTGTATCACACGGAAAATATTTGATCATATACCTACAATCATACTATGCAGGACACATATACGCAGTGATTTCCTCAAAAGATAGTGAATGGGGTGGTGATTATTGGTTGGCACGTTGTATAGAGGGAAAGCAAATCCTCATTATGTCCATGACTGATAATGAAAACAACCACTTCTCCATTGGGTCTATGGTTGT
Source organism: Pseudotsuga menziesii (assembly GCA_001517045.1). Lineage (NCBI taxonomy): Eukaryota > Viridiplantae > Streptophyta > Pinopsida > Pinales > Pinaceae > Pseudotsuga > Pseudotsuga menziesii. The sequence continues at coordinate 24,315 of LPNX011182312.1, read as the reverse complement.
TAAAGGTGAATACCTTACACATGACAACAATGCAAGAAAGAAGGGTGGATATGTTTACAGGGATTACAAACCAGGTGCAAGTGTGTATCACTTTACCAACTTAATCATTGGTACAAACCTCCAGGTACGAACAATGCCTAGCCGAAATTCATCAAAGA
>LPNX011182312.1:0-23699 GCA_001517045.1 Pseudotsuga menziesii | reverse complement strand
AAGTGGAAGAAAATAACCTACTAATATTGACACAAACAACTCAAAAGTAACATGCTTCAACATTATGCATATGAAGTATTCAAAAGTAACATGCTCTAAAATTATGCATGTGAAGTAGGTAAACATCATGCATGTGAAGATATTAAGTGATAAACTTAATAAACAAACAAAATTTGGAACCTCTCATGCTTTTGAAAGGTTAATGTTTCATATGCATAATAGAAAATTTTGGGAGGCTGACATGTTGGGTCATTGGTGTACTTGAAATTGTGATATTTTAATTTTAAATTAAAAGATATGATTTTATTAAGGAGTTTAATTTCCAATTAAAAGATAACAATAAACTCATTTCCTCATGTTTCTCATTGATCATGTATTATAAAAATCCTGAAACAAAACAACATACTAGCAATGACAGCTTGACAACTCAAAAGTAACATTAAGTCGTTGATGCACAGAAAGCCACAAATGATGGGGATGTGGTTGGCGTTGCTATAATTCCCATGCCCAAACACACTAGCAGGATTTGACAGAATTCAAAATTGTGGCTCCGTGAGGTTTTTTGCGCACCGGGCCCAAGTCCACCAAGTGTCCCTGAACGGAATTTGGAGGTGACCTGCAACTCGTCGTAGATCGATGCTCAGACATCCGATCGATGAACTGTCGATTCCGTTGGATTCATGACATGGGATTTTAGCTAGGGGGGGCCTCTCCCTCTTTTCCATTTCCCGATGACCTCCGTCTATGGTGGTTTCTGAAGCTAGGGTTTAGCTCAGTAAGGGACAATGCAGTCACGCCAACGAGGGCCGAAGTTGGAAATCTACGAATGGTGGGGATGCGGTTGGCATTGCCATATTTTCCATGCCCAAACATGCTAGCAGGAGTTGACAGAATTCAAAATTTCTGCTCCGTGAGTTTTTTTGTGCATTAGGCCCAAGTCCACCAAGTGTCCCTGAATGGTATCTGGAGGTGACCTGTAACTCGCCATAGATCGATGCTCGAGCCTCCGATCGACGAACCATCGATTCCGTTGGATTCGTGACGTGGGATTTTAGCTAGGGGGGGGGCTCTCCCTCCTGTCCATTTCCCGATTACCTCCGTGTACGATGGTTTCTAAAGCTATGGTTTCGCTCAGTAGGGTACAATGCAGTCACGCCAACGAGGGCCAAAGATGGAAAGCCACAGATGGTGGGGATGCGGTTTGCGTTGCCATATTTCCCATGCCCAAACATGCTAGCAGGAGTTGACGAAATTCAAAATTGTGGCTCCGTGAGGTTTTTTGCGCACTGGGCCCAAGTCCACCAGGTGTCCCTGAATGGTATCTGAAGGTGACCTGCAACTCGCCATAGATCAATGCTCGGGCCTCTGATCGACGAACCGTCGATTCCGTTGGATTCATGATGTGGGATTTTAGCTAGGGGGGGCCTCTCCCTCCTATCCATTTCCTAATGACCTCCATCTACGGTGGTTTCTGAAGCTAGGGTTTCACTCAATAGGGGACAATGCAGTCACGCCAACGAGGGCCAAAGCTGTAAAGCCACGGATGGTGGGGATACGGTTGGCGTTGCCATATTTCCCATGCCCAAACACGCTAGCAAGATTTGATGGAATTCAAAATTGTGGCTCCGTGAGGTTTTTTTTGCACTGGGCACAAGTCCACTAGGTGTCCCTTAACGGTATCTGGAGGTGACCTGCAGCTCGCCATAGATCGATGCTCGAGCCTTCGATCGACTAACCGTCGATTCTGTTGGATTCGTGACATGGGATTTTAGCTGGGGGGGGCCTCTCCCTCCTGTCCATTTCCCGGTGACCTCCGTCTACGATGGTTTATGAAGCTAGGGTTTCGCTCAATAGGGACAATGCAGTCACGCTAATGAGGGCCAAAGCTAGACAATGCATTTCATGCCAATGAAGGCCAAAATTGGAAAACCCTATCCCTAACTGGGGTTATTGTTTAGCATGCATGGCCCATAACCATAACCGTACCAAGGAAACCCTAATCATAACCCTAATCTTATCTTACTGTCACAACTCAATTCCAAATCAATCTAATGTCGAACTGAAATTTTTCAAATCCAGTGGACTTATGCTTCAAATCATGTTGATTCACAAAGTTGATTCTCAGTCTTTGAATTCTATTGTAGTTCCTTTAATGTTGAGTGATTAGTCATTGGGTGAATGAGGTTTGTTGAATAATGTTGTTGGTTGTTGATGAAATGTGAAGCATGTATTGCACTTAGTTTTATTAAATTACACTTGAGCATTGACTTAACTTGTAATTTAATGAATCCAAACTCACAATTTTTAATTAGATATATCCAATTGGTGTGCAAGTAGTGAGTTCATTGAAACCTTGAAATACATTGTATTGCACTTATATTTATTAAATTACACAAGCAAGAATTTTGACTTTAGTGTGCATGTATTGAGATCATTGAAACCTTTAAATATAATAGTTTTTTCTTTTGACATAGTGCATTCATAAGTAATAGATAATCCTCACAAATAAATACAATAGATTGACACAAGAACATGTGGAAACCAAAGAACAAATTCAAAGTGAAATGTATCATTCATTTATAACTGAAATGTCAATGTACATGTCTCCAAAAGTACATATATATCTAAAAGTACATATATATCCAAAAGTAACCAGAAGTACATGTGTCTCCACAACTATCCAAGCCACATGTACATGTAAGTGAAATGTCAATGTACATGTATCCAAAACTGTCCAAGCCACATGTACATGTATCAAAATGTAGATATCCCATAAGACACATCAAAACTCAAGCTTCCTCTTGTTCTTTCTCGAGGTTGATCCTGTAGGCACAACTATAGGACCAATGTGCATCTATGGATCCTACAAATTAAATATCAATTGTTAAATTCAACTAACTATGTACTAACACATTAGCTCAATAAAATACCATATCTAAATTAACTCAAAAATGATCAAAATGTTAATGGACATTGCATGAAACAATTGTTCATTAATGGACATCTCAACTCAGTGAGAGACTGTGACAAAGGGGATTGTGTTTCTTGTGTAGCAGATGGAGCTGTTGGTTGAACATGAAGGATGGTCGAATTCATGGTTGAACCAAAGGGGGCAGGAACTGGTGGTGGTGGTGGTGGCTACAATCACCATATCTTGAAATAGTTAGAAATGTGCATGAATTAACAATAGACAACAATAACACACTATGTCTATATCATGTTCAAATAGTTGTACCTCTATGTGGCTTGTTGTTATTGCAGATACCACATTGACTGTTGCATCAATAACTCTTCCTGCTGGTGGCTACAATCACCAAATGTTGAAATAGTTAGACATGCATGAATAAACATACGCCAACAATAATAAACTATGTAACGATCATGTTGAAATAGTTGTGCCTCTGTGTGACTTGTTGCCATTGTAGATGCAACACTGAATGTTGCATCAACCATCCTTGCAAGGTTTTCAATAGTAAACACTGGCTCCTAATGCAGTAAACATGCAAATCAAACATTAACAAAACATTTTATGCACTGGATTTCAAGTTAACCAAGAAATATCATCGAAGGATATACAAATTACCATGGTATCAGTATCTCCATGGTCGTGGACAACTTGACTCTTTCTAGGAGTAGGCTGTCTCATATACACTTGACCCTTGTTCACATATGGCCTATTAGGAGAAGCAACTCCAGGAAATGGTCCAGGTGTTTCGGTTGGTGCCTATAGTCAACAAGAGTTCATGTAGTTAGACATGCATGATTCAACGAACATACATGTATTTAAAAAATGACATTTTTTAAATGTTTAAAATGTTTACCTCCATCACTGCTTTCCCCCGTGAAGGATCTGGCATTTTCCAGTTTAATAATTATAAATATTAGACCGTAGATAGCATTAGTGAACTAAAATGTACAATGTGTGGAAATTAACAAATTAATAAGTATTAAAAAACTGACATTTTTAAAATGTTTACCTCGGTGTGAGATACGACAATGGGTGCTATATGAATCTCTCCACCAACCAAGGGATCAGTGGATGGAATGTCATGCCCAGATATTTCCTCGGTCAATATGACCATGGATCCTACCTCCATCACTGCTTTCCCCCGTGAAGGATCTGGCATCTGCAAGTTTAATAATTGTAAATATTAGACTGTAGATAACATTAGTGAACTAACATGTACAGTATGTGGAAATTAACAAATTAACAAGTATTAAAAAACTAAAATTTTAAAATGTTTACCTCAGTGTGAGATACGGCAATGGGCGCTATAGGAATCTCTCCACCAACCAAGGGATCAGTGGATGGAATTTCATGCCCCTCTGTAGAGTGTGGAACATGAAAATATGGGGCATCGCTGCCGGCATAAAGCATCAACTGCAAGTTCACAAAATTAATATATTCGCTCAAACTATACATATGTGTACAAAGAGGAAAATAAATAAAGAATTTATTACAATTAACCATATACATACATCACTCAAAATCCCACTGAAGACAACATCTAACGAAAGACCATAGCATGGACGACCACACGATGTGAACTCGTGAGGCTCAAAAGTAGGCTGGGAATGTGCTGATGGTGCTGCACTAGTAGATGGTCCTGCAGTAGATGGGGGTACTGCACTAGTGGGTGGTACTGCACTAGAAGATGGTCCTGCACCATGACAACCTGGTGTATGTACTACACCAGGGACAGATGTCCCTTCCTCACCCATATGTTGAACCATAGTGCTATGGCGAACAATGGCCCGTGCCAAACTCAAAAATGCATCACGTGTCTGTGGAATAACACGATGTACAGGTGGGACATATGGCCCAGGAAACTGCCTGCGAGGTGCATGGATAGGGTGATCAAAGTCTCAAAGCCTGGCATTGGGTCGGTCTTGGGGCATCCCCCCACTGATCCCCTGAAACGCCAATATATCAAAATAGTTTTCGTGTTTACCCAACACAAACTCTGCATACATCTTTCGAAGGAAATACAAAGGGATTTCCCTGTTGTTCTGTGGTGGCATATCAAAAACCATATACCATCTGTCCATCCAGTTATCAACAAATGGTTGATATGTGCACCACTCGATAGAGATATGTGGCCTATTTGCATTTGGGATTTCCCCCGTGCGAGGGTCCCTAAATAATGAAAATATATGCTCTTTGGTAATTTTCAACTTTTTTATTGCACTATAGCTAAGCCCATCAGCATACTCTTGTCTTTTTCTTTCTCTATATGATGTAATATCATATAGTATGTTGCTTGACAATGTAATAGTCTCAACAATTGCATCCAAAGTGGATGCAAGTGAACGTCGAATCCTATCACCACCACTAAAAGAAGTACTGAGACCTCTCAACTAGGCAAGCTCAATCAATATTTCAGCATTGGTGTCCATAGCCGCAACTGCAATAAAAAAATCAATAAGGAAATCATTAGAAACGTATACATGGTATATAATGACATCTCTTCAAAATTGAAAATGTAAATTAAGGAAAACTCAAGTTACAAGCAATTTAATGGCATTCACTTACATACATTTAAAACATAAAATTAAACATTTAACAATTAAATAGTGAGTTTCATTCTTCTTTCTAGAAGTTAAGGCACTTCTTCACCCTCATTGGTGACTTTTCCATGCACACCTGGGTTTAAACTTCTTTGAATTTAGGAGTGCTATTTTGACATGTTTTGGCCTTTACATCCCTTAGATATGTAACAGAAAGGGGCAAGGGACTATTAGGACATGTGAGGCAAGAAAAGGGGTGATACAGGGCTGCCACCATATCCTCTAAATATAATTGACTCGATCATGGTTGGGAACACTCTCACGACGCACTCTAAGTAGTCCATGGGTGTTCACCATTTCCATTGTTGTATAACCATGGAAATCGACCAAAAGTTACATGGAAAATGGAGAATTTTAGGACTGGACTACAATTGGTTGTAGATGAGCTTAGAAACTCGACATGTAGAAATATATTTTCCATTGTTTTTGTTATTTTAAAAAATGGTTGATAAACCTAGTGATGCAGGGGCATAGACTGTTTGAGTAAAGTCAATTATGTCTTTGCTAGATCTAGGGATCTTAGGGAGACCTAGGGTCTCACATGTTTCTAATTTTATTTATTAAGTTTATAGGATAAAAGAAGCAGAATTCGTGTTCTTGTGTTTGCTAACATGGGTTTCTTACACCTTGTGCCTTATACTGTATTTTTATGTTAGTTCTACCAATTGGTGTGTAATATCTAGGGCTTCTATTGTAATTGGAACATAAGCTAGCTTGTCCATTACTCTCTCTTGCATATTGTGGAGAATTATGAGATATGTGTTGTTTAGAACCCTACTCAGTAGTAATTTTGTGTCTCTCTTATAGTATTTTTGTTCCTCTTTGTTTATGCCTCTCAATCTCATTATGATGTGGGCTTTCTATCTTTCTTTGTCTTTAATTTGAATGTAGATATATATTTTTTTTTTTAATTGTTAAAACCCTTGAATTATAATTTTAGCCTCCTTCCACACACACTCTATACTTGTGTTTGTTTTATATATTTCTATCCTTTTGGAACATTGAATATCTATTAGACATGATGTTTTTTATTCTTATAGCCTCTTTTAGTTTGAATCCATCAAACATTGGGAGTTGTTGGGTTGATTATTCTATTAAAAAACACAATTATAGGTTAAAAATTGACAAAAAAAGAATGCTTTGGGTGATTGAATTACCTTGTTGGATGACAATTCACCAATGGAATCTCCTCCCCTCCAACTAAATCAGCTCCTCCAACAATCCCAAGCACTTAACTTGCTCCAAAACGCTCCAATTGGCCGCCGTTTTCGCATTCTTGATAAGTAAAATAGGCCGTGGGTTTCAGGCATGTGTATATAAATTATTTTTGGTTTTCCAAATCGCGTACGCGTTTTATAACTACGGATCGCGAGCACGTTTTGTAGTTATATAACGCGTACGCATATGGTTTCCTATCCTACATGTCCCATGACATGTGAGGCTCAGGTTGAACCATAGCAAGTGCTATGTAGCAGAAACGCGTTGTATTTTTTGGTAACGTGATCATGTTTTTGAAAACTAGGATTGCATCTAAAAGGTCCCTCATCTTCTTGCACTGACCCTTTATTGAAGTTCCACACGTGAATAGATCCACATGTGTGAAAAATGAGAGCTGACATGGAAATGACTCGGTACCATGTTGGTCAGCTGGATAGTTCAACTTGTGGGAGGAATAATGTGACATCCTAAAAAATTTCCCCTAAACATATTGTGTATATAAACTATGTTTTGGTTAAGTCATAGGTTTGAAGATATGGGTGATGCAAGGCATCATGAACTATGATACTTCAAATAAGAAAAGTGAAATTTTATTTGCTTAATACTTCTAGAAACTTGATATGGGACAACTAGTTTAAAAGGGGGACCAAGATTACTAGGGGTTTAATACTTATGAGAGTAATTAAAGTTTAAAAAGGGAAACGATAAATAAGATAATGATAATTAAGAATTTAAATAATTGTGAGGAAATAAAAGAAAAATCGTAACTACTTCCTAATCCTAGAACTTCTTTTTATTCTATGGATTGACTCTTCTTTGTGATGTCTATGATCAGTCTTATGAATAAAAATATCCCTTCTTCCTCTCTTTTGAAAATATTATCTGATCATAATTTCTAAACCTAAAACAGAGAGCAAGCCCTCTTTTAAAAATATCATAAGAAGGTAAGAATGAATGGTAGATGGAGGAGCATGTAGAGGCAGAGCTACCTACTTGCCTCAAAATGTCCGGCCTGGATTTCTATCTAAGTACTCAGAGTCATTTTATTCTAGTTGTGTGGCCTGGAAAAGGGAGAAATCCTGAAATATGAATCTTTTGCAAACAAGGAAATCCATAATGTTGAGTAAAGGGAACCCGATGGCAGTATCTACCTAAGGACAAGAACTTCACTTCAAACAACCCTAAGCCTAGATTACTAGTAAACTTGGGGGTGATTTATCCAACGGTTGAAAGAATATGAACAGTCGCAGATATATATGGTAGGGTGGAACTGGGAAGTCCCATATCAAGTCACTTGAAGGTTTTCAGATAAGTTTATCTAAGTTTTTTGGTTTTTCCTTTGTTTATAAGTTATTTTAATGTATCTTATCCTAACTTTCAGATTGAGTTTTTGAAGAAAAGAATTATTATTATAACTCAGTTCTAGTATATTAAACCTTGTTATTGAACATCTTGCTTGGAATGCAAGAAAATATTTTAATTCCTTATGTTATAGCATTTATAGGGTTTTGGCAGTCTTGCACCAATAACTTTTTAATTATCTAGAAACTGCTTTATAAGTTAGTATTTCTAAGAGGGAATCAATTTCTTTATTTTATAATATAGCTAGGGTTTGATATTAATTTTATTTATGAGAACAACTTCTTAATATTATAGTATTTTTATGTTAATAGACTGGTTAGGATTTAGATATTAGTTTTGCTCAACATGTATTGAGAACTGTATCATTGTTAAAACCTAGTAATATGAGTCTTTTTCTTACATATGTAATAGTCATATATTTTGTTTTAATTTGTTATGCTTTGTAAAATAAATTGATAATATATATGTCCCTATATGAATTTGCAAGAAGAAAATTCTTGGTGTAAGTATTGATTAGGTTAAGATAAGGACTAAACCCTAAGAAGTGCTAATAAACCCTGATTTTTTACTTGACTATAATAATATACAAATCCAAATTTAAACCTAGTTCCATACAAGTTAATTGTAAGAGACAAAGAAATACAAAAAACATCAATGCATGGAAGTTATAAACCACACAGAACTAATAACATTCATCCTCATTCATTTAAAATACATAAGTTAATTAAAAAATGGAGTATTTATAAATTCAGAACTAAACCTAATCCCTTACGGGACATTTATAATAAACAAAGTAAAAAAAAACAATAAATTACACAAAGATTGAGTTCACCCATTCCATATTATTCTTCCTTTAATAAATCCCTCGGGTCTTTCTCCACAAATGACCATTAAATAACAAAGTATTGACAACCTAAACAGGCTAAAGAATAGCTTGATAATAGAATGACTTGCATTCTTAATTTAAACAAAATAGGATGCAACCATTTGTTACGGAGAGAAATTCCTATGGCTTGGGGTACCACAAGAGACAGCTTGACTCCAGAAATCAATCATTTCCAATATGCAATAGAAATCAAATAAGGACCATACCTCGTACCTTATTATGTATTGAAGTAGATCCCCGTTGAGCTTTCCAACTTCAACTTGAATTGATGAATCACTTCCTCAACAACAAGCAAACAAGACAAGCATACTATATATATCGGTGTTAGATCTATTCTAGCATATATAATCAACAATGTATAAGCATTTGAAATCATCCATGGATAAAATATTCATTCAAACATACATTATTGGATAGGAAAAGATATTTCTATTAATATAAAATCAAATATTACAATGAATACAACCTCCGTCGACATGTCTGCGAATTGGAGAAACTGAATCCCCCACTTGGGCCTCCACCACCTCAATCCTCCATCTCTCGATAGCAAGCTCACAAGCAAAAGGCAAGCTTGGGAAGAACACAAAAGTGCTCCAAGGGACAAAGGGATGCAGACTCAAGCTTCGACAACAATGGACTATAGTTTCTTTGCTCACAATTCTCTTATATGCCTTCAATGTATCAAAGAGTTCCTTATATAGCTTTTCAAAGGGGTAATGAAAGGTCGAATTCGAGCGATCTCAAGGCATATGGAAGGCCAGGAGTCAAGTGAGTTGGATCCATGTCAAGGAAAACTCCAAAAGGATTTGGATTTTGTACACATCTCGATGTACACGGTTTTAGGGGTCAAACCCGCGTATATACGCGATTAGGGGTTTAAAAGTCGCGTATATGAATTTTCACATGTTTATAGGGATGGTCTAGGAAACATCAAAGGACAAAAAATGGTCCAAGGGATCTAAGGAGTCTGCAGAGGGACAGGGGAAGGCCATACAAGTGTGATTCACCTGGTGTGGTAAAATTAGCTATAACAGATGCCCCCTAATGTATGAGGTCAGAGGGATCATACGATGGCCGAAATACATTATAAGTCCATCCTAGAAGTGAAGTGATGAAGGATCCCAAATGGAAGACCAGCCACCCAATCAGCATAGTACAATAACACAACTCTACACATAACTGCAAATATATATAGCAGTCCCGGATACATAAGAGTACAATGGCCATGAATAAGCATGATACAAAATATCACATAAGTGGTCATCGCCACGTACAATATACATAGATCAGAATCTCCATGATAAACATATACAAATGATCACGATCTCCATAATGGCTAAAGATATACAATGGATCAAGATCTCCATAATAGCTGGAAATGTCTGACATATATTGGAATCAAGTCACGGGAGCTGAAATCTCATGAACACTGTCACGATCAAGGAGGTAGCATATAAGGGATGCCACCAATCTGGAAGGTCTTCTACACAAACCGCTACGAGTACATGTCCTACTATGTGAATAGAGGTGTCGAGGTCGAACATAGTAGTCCATCGTCTGATTACCGGTCATTGATGTATACCGTTAATAGACGCGAGATCACCCACCGATAATGAAAATGGGAATCAAGGTACTAGAGTGCAAACTAACAAGTGTGAATAAATGTGTTAAGGTCGAACACTTGAGAGGATCCATCGATCAAGGGACATTGATGTATTCCCAAAAAACTGTCGATGGCGAGAGAACCTGCCACTGATGACTGCAAGTCTCAAGGCACTCAAAAATGACTCTATATTCCTATCCCAGAATAAATGATCTGAATTCGATGGGATGAAATCCGCTGGAAGGAGGGCATTAAGGCATCCCCCATCATCCAACACGAGGTACTCAAAAAAGCTGTATAGTGTGGAAGGACTCGATCATAAGGTGCACGAACCAGTAACTATATCGTGAATGGCCGACATGCAAAGTCAATATAACTGAGGAATGGTCGACTCAGGTTTCAACTTCCTTTGAGCAAGAGCATAACGATGAATGGTGACTAAATAAAGGTAGCATAGACTCGATATACAAAACTGGGACATCTCTGCGACACAGGAGGCATCGACAGAGGCTCCATGGGGACTAGAAGCTTAACCAGTCGGTGGAGATAAACTCAAATAAATGAGTACAGCTCCTACAGTCAAACTATAAACCCAACCAACAGATGTGATATACAATGCTCTATTCGAAGCTGACACGACTCGACAACTACCAAAAGATAACATCTTTCCCTGTCCGACTTTTTGGTTTTTTGATTTTTTTTTTGACTTTTTCAAATATTTAAAAAGCTTGAAAAAAGAATAAAATTGTTTTATAGTTACAGACTAGGAGGAGACGAGTGTCATATGGGCAAACAAACTAGTTCCAAGCAGTGGAACATACCTATGTTCAATGCAAGGATACAAGTGTAGGATAGCGACACTCGGGGGTAAGTCCCCTCCCGGTAAAAATAGGGAATCAAGTTGCAAATGATATATAAAATGGCTCTGCATGGCTGGACATGAGACAAGCTTGGGCTATATGGCTGAAACTCAATGTCAGGGAAGCCGACGTAAGGCTCAATAAGGCAATCAAAGCTCATGATAATGCAATTACAACTTGACATAAGGGAGTCCTGAGGGAAATAGGCCAACAAAAGATCAAGAGGAGTATGAGGCTCTTGCGAAATGTCATGGCAATACTATACAACGGACTCCCACACCCTAAGGGAAAAAATGTCAGCATGGGCACCAAATGCAAATAAAGTGTTATCTAGGGTACCCATGTAAGTTCAAGCTCTACCACTCATATCATGCCACTTCTAAAACAGCAAGAAGGTTTCGTGACATAATAGAGTGGGTTCGTACCTAAGGCTATAATGAAACGGTCATAAGGTCATGCAAAATGCAAACGGTGATGAAACCTAACCTATATGTCAGTTTAGACATGATACCCGAAATCGGCACGAACGGGTCAATCCAATGGCTGAAACGGCACTCGAAAAGGTCTCCTACATCATAAATTAGTCCAAAAACGGTCCAAAAGGATTAGAAATGGTCCAAACTATAGGAAAGGGGGTAAAAATTTTCAAATATTTGAAAATTTTCTATAAATAGTAAATAATTCAAAACATTATAAAAAATTTGAAACTTTTATCCATTTGAGCTTAGAACTTCAACAACGAATTCTAGGAGATCCAGCCGGCGGAATCCACTTCCATTTTTTCCAAGTACTTACCCATGCTCTACTCTTTCATTTAGATGCAAATTTTGTCAAATTCCATGGTGTATTTGATTTTCTAGGCCATTCTAAGATAGGCGCCACGGCCCACGTGGAAATCGAGGGTTTTCTGCGTATAGGGCTGCATATACACGGAAAATGCCCCCAAAGCCACGTACATACGCGGTTTTTTGGCAAAAAGTCGCGTATGCGGCCGCGCTTAAGGTTTTCCAAGTGTTCTAATGGGAAAAATTCAATTTTTTTTGTGCAGGATGGTCCTAGAATGGAGAGAACGTGAACATGGTGATGTAGAAGAGGTAGTAAGGGCAGATCTAATGGATCAACAAGCGTTACTTGCATGTGGGCTATACAAATTTTGGTGTCTTTTTGGCTTCAGGGCCAAACCATGACTACTACAGATGTTAGTGGACTACTAGGATCCAGACTCAGATTCGTTCCAGATAGATGGGATGTCCCTCACCATAAAGGTGGAGGACATATACTTTATTACTGGACTTTCCCGACGGGGGGAAGTAGTGAACCTACGTTCTCACGGGCCCGGAGGTGGCCTGACTATAGATGAGTACATTGCGGTGTACTGCTATCCGGACACGAAGAAGGTGGGGAGTCAGATTCCAACTAACTCCATACAGGTGCTGGGCCTAAAGGCCATCCTACTGACACTGGGCAGGATAGCAAGCTTGGCTTCACTCCACCAGGCCTCACATCCCCTGATGTTCTATGTAGTGGAGTGTATGAGACCCACGGTATACGATTGGAGCACTGCACTACTGGGAAACATGAAACACTAGCTCAGTGAATGAAAGATAGACAGAGTGCAAAACTTTAGTTTCAGCAGCATACTGATCACATTTTTCTTTGAGCGTGTTCCAGGATTGAGCCCTAGAGTTAACGTTCCTCTACACGGGGTTCAAGATCCAGCCCAACGGCCTTGGGTGGATGCGATGCGCAAACTAGGTGGAGGTAGGGTGTCCAACCCCTATCGAGCTGATTTCTTTCCGTGGTGGCGACGACAAATAGTTGCCATCGATGACTACCCCTATGCAAGGATATATTTTCGGGGAGATCCGGACATGCCACTGCCACCAGGATCATCATACGGAAACGTAGGTAACGAATCTCAACCCTCTCTTTAAAAAAATTTGAGTTATTTAATTTTTTGTGTTTTCTGATTATATGGAATCAAAAGACATGTTTTTGGGTGACAACACATAGTGACATCTACCATATGCATGCATATGTGGGACCATGACGGCCTAAAGGCTTCCCTCATCATAGACGAAGGGGAAGAGGAGATGATATCATGGGTGTGGATGCAGAGTGGACGCTCCAAAGCATTCATACCAACTTCGTGAGGCTGACACATAGAGTACCCATGGCGCAAGTCGAGGACTTGCCTGAGGCCATGCAGCGCTAAGTGGTGGGTGTACCACGAGCATGGGTGCGGTTATTTCGATGTATAGCTAGATCCGTAGTGACATTTCATGATCACAACCCCCCTCCTCCTCCACAGGCTTAGATACCTGGGAGTGATACATTTTGTACTACCGTGTATTATATTTTGGTGGCTCGAGAGCCCCAATTTTGTATTATGACACTATGTATTACCACATTTTGGATGTTTATAAAAAAATTTATGATGATCAGTTTATTTATTTACATGTGTAAAAATTTATGTTTGTAATGAGCTTGTTGTGTATGAAACAAATGCCAATCTAAAACGTAGTTAGCATATGAGTTAGCAACTTGATTATTAATTCTTGGAACATGTATGTATGTTATATTGTCAAATTGTCGTTCTAATAATCTCACACGTAAGAATATTCTTAATAATGTCGGATCTCTAACATTGTACAAACCACTAAGTTGTGACACTACTAACTCCGAATCAAGTCGTACCTCAAGAGAGAGAACACCATGTGAAATGGCATCCCATAGAAGCTCAATAACGGCACTATATTCAGCAACATTGTTGCAAGATGGCCGTAGACATACGCCTACTGAAGCCAATACCTGACCCATAGGAGTATAAATCACCCAAGCAGCATAGGCTGAGTGTTGAGTGTGACGGCTTGCACCATCTGTGAATCCTATGAAGGTGGAAGCTTCCATTGACATCTGCCAAAAGAAACGAAAACTAATCACAAACCCGATCACCATAAGAAAAAAACCCAACTATGCAAAACTGTACAATAATATACAATAACCAGCCTTGGCTGAAAATCATGCATAGTACTTTTTGAGATAGAGCCCATTTCTAGGCTCCGCCAAGGCCGTTCCCTCATAATCCACTAACTCGTAAGCGCCCTTCTCTAACACATGCTTAACGACGTAAGGCCCACGCCACATGGAGTTAAACTTTCCTTCCCCCAAGGATTCTTTCGGTTGATCCCACAAAAGGACCAAGACTCCCTCACTAAACCTCCTTGGACGGACAGACTTATCGTACTGGACCTTTACGTGATGCTTATTTACTTCTAGAGCCACCAAGGCATCTCGACGCTGCTCATCAAGTTGTTCAAGGTGGACCAAATGCTCCTCCAGTGGTGAAGTGTCTGGTAAGAGCTATATGGCTAGATTCAAAGAAGGAATTCCGCACTCAACCAACAATACCGACTCCACTCCATGCACAAGCTGATATGGAGAAAAACCCGTGGTAGTCTTAACAACAGTTCTATATGCCCACAAAGCAGGATATAACATAATGTGCCAATTATTCTTGCTTTGTGTGATGGTTCGTTGGAGAATGGATTTGAGTGATTTATTCACTGCTTCTACCTGTCCATTCGCTTGAGGGTAGTAAGAGGCGGAATGCTCTTGTTTGTACCCTAACTTTGATTCCAACTCTTCCATCATACGATTCTCAAAGTGCGAGCCATGGTCAGTGACAAGCTCTTTCAGAATCCCGAACCGAGTAATAATCTGGTTGAATACAAAGTGCACGGCTGTCTCACCATTAGATTTAATTGTAGGCATAGCCTCAGCCCATTTCGTGAAGTAGTCGACAGCCACTATGATATGATGATGCCCCCCAGCTGAAGCTGGGTTGCAATCCATAAAATCAAGCCCCCACTTAGTGAAGGGACCGGCGGTGATGATGGGATGTAACGGAACAGGTTTTGAGTGCATATTACGTGCAAACACCTGGAAAGGGTGGCACCTCTTAACCGCATCTACACAATCCTTAAAGATCAACGGTCGAAAATAACCCACTCTTAATATTTTTTGGGCTATAGAAAGCCCAGATAAATGGCCACCACACGCCCCTCCATGGCAATCATTCAGCACCACCTCAGCCTCTTCATGAGTTAAACAACGACGTGAAATGGAATCTACCCCACGGCGGTACAAAGTGTTATCCACTATGAGGTAATTCTTAGACACGTGACGTAATCGTCGTCGTTCATCCCATGAGAGGTGAGCAAGGACCTTCAACGTTTGTAGATATATAATGATATCCCCATACCATGGGTCTAAATTTGAGATTAAGAAGATGTGCTCATCAATAAACGTATCTTCACAAACCAACTCCTTGGCCTCGCTTGGGAAATCCGATATAAGCTCCGCAAAAATTAACGATTTCTTCGATTTTGCCGAAACAAACTCAAGATCGAATTCTTGCAATATGACAATCCATTTATTATATTTTCTCCCAATCATCCTTCGAGTGAGGATGAATTGAAACGGATTGACATGGGCTACAACCAAGGTCTGGCGAAGGAGGATATAATGTCTCAACCGTTGAACCGCATGTACGGTAGCTAAGACAAGCTTATCAACATGGGAATAATGGATCTCCGCATCAATAAGATTCCAGCTTAGATAGTATATGACATGCTCTTGGAGCTCCTCATCCTCTTGAACCAAAACCATACCAATCGTCTCCATGGACGCGGCCACATAAAGTAGAAAATCACGGCTATAGTCTGGGGGACTAATCACCGGGACCGATGCTAGGGCTCACTTGAGTGCATCAAAGGACTCCTAGGTTCACTCATCCCAACAAAAGGTGGTGTCCTTCTTCAAAAGACGCATGAAGCCTCTAGTCAAATTGGCAAAATTGACAACGAATCTCCGTAAGAAGTTTTCCATGCCTTGCAAACACTGAAGATGGAAAATATTCTTCGGGGGAGACAACTAAAGTATTGCCTCAACCTTCAAAGGGTCGAATCTTATACCCTCTTTAGAAACAATGAATCCTAATAAGCAACCTAACTTCACGCAAAAGATGCACTTGTGAGGATTTAACTTGACCAAATAATGGCAGCACCTTTCGAATACCAATCTCAAATGATATGAATGACACATTCTCATACAAGAATGAGCAGCAAGGTCATCCAAAAACACTTCGATAATCGATTTGAGATCGTGGAAAATCAAGGTCATTGCCCTTTGAAAAGTAGCTCCGGCGTTCTTAAGGCCAAAAGGCATTTTACGATATGCAAAAGTTCCCCAAGGACAAATAAATGCAGTCTTGTGTTGGTCCTCAGGTTTAATTTGTATCTGATTATATCCGGAAAAGCCATCCATAAAAGAAAAAACCTCGCTACCCGCACACTCATCCAAAATCTGATCAATAAATGGTGTGGGGAAATTGTCCTTAGGACAAGTGCAATTCAAATCACGGAAATCAGTACATATGCGGATCGCTCCCTGCTTCTTATCAACCAGAACGGAGTTTGAAACCCACTCCATCAAGGGACTGGGATAGATAAAACCAGCTTTCAACAGTTTCTCTATCTTTTCCTTAATGGCGAGTGCTTTCCTAGGATTCACTGCACGCAGGCATTGTCAAACAGGCTTAGCGTTGGGATTAGTTTTAATCTCGTGTTCAACAATGCGAGGGTCGATACCTGGCATTTCATCATAAGACCAAGTAAATATATCACAGAATTATTTAAACAGCTCGGTGTATTCTAGAATCTCAGCATGGGAACATTCTGCCCCAATATAGACATTCTCTATCCTGCCGGGATCGCGACAGATATTGATAGGAATCATTGGAGATATATTTGCCATCGAACCAGGAGAGCTTAATGGAACCATGGGACTACCAATTCTCTCACTAAGAACCTCCATAAAGTCCTCACACTCCAAGCGGTCAAGCTCAGGAAGAAATTAAGATCTATGATGGAGCTCTTCCCATGGTGGCTCAACTCTCGACATGGCCTCAATAATCACTTCGTCTGAAGGAAATACACTATCAAGGAAGTCGTAGGCGTGAGAATACTGTACTGCCCATGCAGGAAGCACATAAGGGTCCTCCTCCTCCGTCCGTGAAGAGGAAGTACAAGGCTCTGCAACACACTCAAGATTAGCTTGATAAGCTACCATAGTTGCAGGGAACGGCACGTCTGTCACAATGGGCTCACTCAAAGTGCTCGGTGTAGGAAGAATCCAAGGATCTTCCATATGACTCGTGCAAAAAGACACCCATCTCATAGATGTCAAAGCCTCACCGAAACTAGACCCTATCATAAGGATAGGTGCAGGGAAACTAAAGCTTCCCATGAGGGATGGATACATGCCCACACCCACACTCCCAGTTGCTAGCTAAGAGTGCTCTACAATCAGGATCGAAGCTCCCGAAGATGCGGTAACTGACGGATTCTTGAATGACATTTGATCAATCGTAACTATCTTCCCGTTAAATGGAAAGCATACAAAGTCAAGGGGCGCATCAACCACCTTGACCTCTATCGCAACGGTCTTTCCTCCCAAACGGACCTTAAGGGAAGGAAGGATCCCGTGCGGCCTAAACGATCTCCCATCAAACGCAGTTAACATGGTCACTGACTTAGACAACACAGGGGAACCTAAACCTGTCCAACATGATAAAGACATCATAGAAGCAGCAGCGCCTTCGTCAATCACAGTGCGCTTGACGGTCATATTAAGACATTCTACGTGAATCAAAAGAGACACATAGTAAGGCAAGCGAGGCTGGAGTCCTGCAGTTTCAAATTTAATCATGGAGGAAGAATTATCATCATTAACACCAAGGGTAGAAAGCAAATCCTTCCTTTGCGAAGGACAATTCTGAAGTACTTATAGTGCAGACATCTCACAAGGAGTGTGGCCCAAATCCTCGACAACAGAATAGTTCTGGGCGGCTTGAGCATTAGGATTATGCCCCAAACGCTTAAGGACTCCCTTAGGAATGCGAGGTGCAGTTTCAAGTTTATCCACAGGTTTTTCAATACGCAAAGGAGTTCCTGGTGGATCAGGTTTCTTTCCTGGGTTGGGTTGTGACGAACCATAGTCCTTCACACGGGTCACAACTTTCGCAGCACGTACCATGTTAATGCAACCATGACCACTACCCTCCGGCGGATCTTGATCACCACCAGAATGATCATGGGTCCTCAAGTTCATATTTTGATTGTGAGGTAAAGGGTTAGTCAGCATAGCTGGGCCCTGTGCCAAGAATCTCAAGGCTTCATCGATATGAGGGCACAAGTAAGTGAGGTGATCTTACTTACACAACTTGCAAGGAAATTCAACCTTACGTTTAGCTTGTTTGTTCCCCCCCAGCATTACGGGCGTTCCTGTCATTATTATTAGCATTTTCATTCCTATTCCCACCCTTACAATTGTTCTTACCCTTCTTTTTATTCTGTCCGGGCTGCTGGTTACCCTTCTGGTCCGATGATTGTACCAAAAGCACACTCACCGTTTGGGTGGGTTGGGACGAAGCCATGGCTTTCCCCGAAGCAGATTGGTTGATTGACAATTGACTAACTTGTTTTGCAACCGAATCCACAGGTTTAGCACTCGCACAACCAACAATTCCATCGACATGTGGTCTAGGTTTAACTTTGGGGTCGAAACTAGAATGCAGAGCATTGGGGATGATCTCATATAACAAACCAAATTGAGCATAAATCAAATCCAGTTCCTGCGCCCTAAAAATGGCTTGTTCCTCATTTTTCACTCTGGATGTAGAAACATCCTTCGCTATATAAGGCAATAACGACTTAAGGAACCATTCGAGGAGGAATTCCAGCGGTATAAAGGCTTTAATCAACCTCTTTCGTCTACACCACTCTTGGATATGATCTGAGATATGTGTGGCTTTATCCTGCCGAAATGTCGACAAGAGTTCTATACCAACATCATAATGCACTGGTAGCTGGAAGTGGTTAAGAAAAGTCATCGCTAGGTCATCGAACAAAGCGAATGCCCCCCTAGGTAGCTCTATATACCATTTCGTGGCAAGCCTTGTAAGGGTGCATTGAAACAGCCTTAAACGGATTAAATCCTGGTGTAAGGAATTCAAAGAGCACCATAAGTGAAAGGTAGTAACATGTTCGCTCGGATCCTCTCCCGATTTGCCCTTGAATTTGGGTATGTCCGAGAGAAGCTTAGTAGGGACAGCCGGCCAAGCCGGGTCATGAGCTACAGGATCGTTCGTCAATCTCGACAAGTCAGGAAGATTCAGCGTTGCGAGGAAAGGGAGCCTAGGATGAGTAGGTCGATGGACCACTCCCCGATAGTTCTGATTCACATAGGTCTGATTACCATAACCACCATGGCCTTGGCCATAGTACCCTCCTCCCGTTTGACCCGTATAGGGTGGCATGGAAGCACCATAGTGTGGTGTACCTTGACTATTCGGAGCTACAAAGCCGTAATTTGGAGGGTAAGCGAGTTGTTGATACCCGCACCCATAAGGTGAAGAACCTTGTCCATACTGTGTCCCATAATAAGGTCCACAAGTCATCACATGAGATGTCCCATGAGACACTCCATAAGTAGGAATATACGCTCCGGAAGTAGTAACATGACCTATAGAAGTATGAACATGACCTCCTGAAAAAACGGACGGTACTTGAACCTAGGACACAACTGGTCAATTAACCACAATATGGACATGACTCGTAGTAACGTTCTGGCCCGAAGGACCACGTGTATGAGGTGGAGGGTGAACATTCGAAGAACTAGGGACAGAGGACGAAGGGACCTATGTAATTATGTACGTGTTATTCCCTATAGTCACTCGTCTCGGATCTGGTATCCTAATAGGATCACTATCCCTAGGCCTAGGAGGAATATGTGATGTAGCTTCCACTACCGGAATGGAAGGTGCAATGTGACTTGTGCTCCCAAACCTCTCCGCATGGTAGGGAATGAGAGTGCCCCTAGGCATAGTGTTAGGCTCAAACTCCGACTCGACATGAAATGCCAAATCATGTGTGGGAAAACCAGACATACCATAACTACCATAGCTAGTACTTGCGAGTTTGAAATGAGTCTTGTCATCCTCCGGCATTCCACATCGGTGATGCGTCAATGGGGGATCAACACTAGATTAAGTAGGTCTATCATGAAAAGTACCTATCTCGGAAATCACAGGACCTAAATCAGTCAAATCAGGTGAAGGATCATAGTTAGGAGTAAACTCCCCATCTTCCACTTGAATGGAAGAAGTTGGTTCAGGAATACCTTCTACATGGTCTCCCATCGTGTGTGAATCAATGTGCAAAGTAGTCCACCTGGACTATCTATTTCTCTCTCCCAAAGGAGGAGGAGATGTAGAAGGCAGAATTCCTACTAAACGACGAGAACGGCGAGGTGCCGCACCTGAATCCACAATGACTCAAAAAAAATATAAAAGACTCTCTATCTACGCAAACCATAGGAAAGCTAACGTGCACAAAGCAATCACCAATAAAATCTAAATCCAAACACAACCAATCAAGGGTAGGATAAGTGAGCTCCCGAATGAAGCAGGTATGTCTCGCCTAGGAGAGGCTTGAGACTCCCATACACAACAAGCGGAGGTACGTAACCAATTATTGTGGCCCTCAGCTTCAATGTGTAAAGTGACTGTGTTGTCCGACCCCAACCTAGCCAGGACACCCGCAGAATAACCCCTGCAGAGTACCCCCTCGATATCCTAGGTAAGGTCACTAAGGTCACCTCAATATAATCAATGCTCAGGCGGACAGTCGCAGGCGGGATTGACCATATGGGTAGGGTAGCAAAGCCTGAAACTCTCAAAATATCCCTTAGATATGAATATAATCCTGGAAATATCTCCGATGCTACTCAGTTATGACTAGGGGTCATCCCAATCAATAACCGCTCACACTGCCTCGTGCTTAACTCCCTTTTGAGAGGAGGATCCTGAGAAACACTGGTTATACCAAGGAATTTCACACTCACCTGGACAGACACATACATGTTGTTGTTTAGTGGTCTTGGAGAATTTACTCACAATGAACTATTTCAAGACCCTAAAACCTAATCTTGTTGGTGAACCCTATCAAATAAAATAGTGTAGTTCATTTTAATTTAAGTGTTGATTTTAATTGTCTTTATTACTCAAAAAAGGTATATGGCCGTGCAACTAATGGTGTTACGACACAACATGAAGTAAAATGCACACCTAACAATCAATGCAAATGCATTGTGTCCATGAAAAACAGAGTATGCTACTACGTGTAATGCACAATTTTTCTTCAAATGATAAATGCAATCTTACCTATATGAAATCCTAACTAATATTCCAAAGCAAATCTAGTGCAAGTATTATGCAAAATGCAAGATGCAATGCATAATGATAAGCAAATATTTTTGGATTTTTTGAAATAAAAATGAGATACTAAAGCAAAATAATGGTTCTACAACCCCCAGACTCTGCAAGCACACTCAAGCAGCACTCAAGCAAAGTACTAAGGTAAAATAAATCTAATGCACTAATCCCAAAACAAAAAATCGAAAATGCCATGACAAGAACATTCTTCAAAAAAGAAATTTTACCCTAAAAAAAACGTCTCTAGTGAGAAACAAGGGTGTATACAAACTCTAACAATATCAAAGGAGACTCAGCAATCATCGCTATTCAACCAGTAACAATCCATCTTCCTATAAAAGGAAAAACTAAGGGCATACAAGACTGTTCGCAGTAAACCCACATGTGTACGCGGAAATAGCAGTGAAAACCGCGTATATACACAATTGTGAGTTAAAAACTCGCGTACAGGAAGAAATATGCATAAAAATAAAGGCAAACAGACAAGCTGAGACAAACTTTACACTAATCAGACACTACCAGGAAAACATGCCCCTAGACCCGACACAGAAACAAGAGAAAAAGAGCAATTCAAAGTCATTGAATGCCAATAGAAAATCCCCAAAGGACAACTACTAGGAACTCCCCAGCGGAGTCGCCAATTCTGTTACGGAGAGGAATTCCTATGGCTTGGGGTACCACAACAGACACCTTGACTCCAGAAATAAATCCTTTCCAATATGCAATAGAAATCAAA
Organism: Pseudotsuga menziesii; assembly: GCA_001517045.1. Taxonomy (NCBI): domain Eukaryota; kingdom Viridiplantae; phylum Streptophyta; class Pinopsida; order Pinales; family Pinaceae; genus Pseudotsuga; species Pseudotsuga menziesii. Next base: position 1,130 of record LPNX011182312.1, on the reverse strand, counting down.
TATCTAACACTAAAGGATCAGACCTCGTACCTTATTCCGAACGGTTGAAGTAGATCCCCGTTGAGATTTCCAACTTTAGCTTGAATTGATGAATCACTTCCTCAACAACAAGTAAACAAGACAAGCATACTATATATATTGGTGTTAGATCTATTCTAACATATATAATCAACAATGTATAAGCATTTGAAATCATCCATGGATAAAATATTCATTCAAACATACATTATTGGACAGGAAAAAATATTTCTATTAATATAAAATTAGAGATTACAATGAATACAACCTCTGTCGGCACGTCTGTGAATCGGAGAAACTGAATCCCCCACTTGGGCCTCCACCACCTCAATCCTCCATCTCTCGATAGCAAGCTCACAAGCAAAAGGCAAGCTTGGGAAGAACACAAAAGTGCTCCAAGAGACAAAGGGATGCAGACTTAAGCACCAGTTCCGGCAACAATGGACTATAGTTTCTTTGCTCACAATTATCTTATATGCCTTCAATGTATCAAAGGGTTCCTTATATAGCTTTTCAAAGGTGTAATGAAAGGTCGAATCCGAGCAATCTCAAGGCATATGGAAGGCCAGGACTCAAGTGAGTCGGATCCATGTCAAGGAAAACTCCAAAAGGATTTGGATTTTGTACAAATCCTGATGTACGCGGTTTTAGGGGTCAAACCCGCATATATACGCGATTAAGGGTTTAAAAGTCACATATATGAATTTTCACATGTTTATAGGGATGGTCTAGGAAACATCAAAGCACAAAAAATGGTCCAAGGGGTCTAAGGAGTCTGCAGAGGGATAGGGGAAGGCCATACAAGTGTGATTCACCTGGTATGGTAAAATCAGCTATAACACCATTACATATACATAAACTAAGAAATCCATAAACCTTAATCTTCCAAAACAAGTCTCTTTTATGATAAATAAAATAATGAATCCTTATACCACCCCATAACTCTGTAACGATCACAAGATACAAACACTTAGAACTGCCAACCTTGTTGAGTACAACATAAAATATTTAACTGTTGAAATATTGTAACTTCGAAGAATATTATTTATGTATCTTTTGTGGTCCCCGATGGTCCAACCGGGAGAACCACTTGTATTACATTGTACCCCGAT
>LPNX011182299.1:203012-240068 GCA_001517045.1 Pseudotsuga menziesii | reverse complement strand
TCCTCCGTATGGACAAACCTACTTCGGTAAACCTGTATATCGCTACAGTGATGGACGCCTGTCTATTGATTTCTTCGGTATGTTGTTGACTGTAGTTTCCATATTTTCTGCCCACATATAAGTACATAAGATAATATCTATAATTTTATGATCTTGTTGTTTGATTTTTATACAGCAACGGCGCTGGGATTGTCGTTTCTGAGTGCATACTTGCAGCCTGTGGGCTCTAATTATGGGTCTGGAGCCAACTTTGCAGCCTCCGGTGCAACTGCGATTGACACCAATTCCTTCATATCTCCAGTTTCTCTCCCTGTTCAGATCAATGAGTTCAAGATCTTCAAACAGCAGGTCATGGCCACCATCAGTGCACATGGTAATTGAAGCAGTTTTCATGGCTAATTTATTACAACTCTAATAAATGGCAAAGTATGGTCATGTTGGAGCCTATGTACATGTAAATATTCATTTTTGTTTTGTGGGTGCACTAGGTGCTCAAAGCTATCTTCCACGAGCAGATGCATTTGAGAAGGGAATTTACCTGCTAGAAATCGGAGGCAATGACTTCAGCTATGCGTACAAGAACCTCAATATGACCCCAAACCAGCTCCCACAGAGCGTTCTTCCCAACGTGGCCAGGTCTATTGCAGCTGCTGTCCAGGTATTATCCTGCATCTCCATTCGATTTACAAATTCTTTTGAATCACCATGTTAACATTGAATATTTTAGATCTATCAAATTATCTGTAATTCTGATATTGCTAGTTTAGCTCATCGTATCCATGGTGTTTGTGCGATGTCGATCATCGTGTAGGAGCTATACAATGAAGGTGCAAGAACAATTTTGGTGAAGAATGTTGCGCCTCAAGGCTGCCAACCCTTCTGGCTTTCTCTTGCCCCCCCCAATGATTTGGACAAGTACGGCTGCTCCATTTCCTTCAACAAAGCAGTCCGATACTACAACTTTCTACTCAGACGAAAACTTTCAAACCTGCGAAATGAGCTCAAGGACGCAAACATCATCTATGTCAACAATTACGACATCGTCTCTGACTTAATGACTAACCCTACCACCTATGGTACTACTGCACGCACTACAAATTTGATCTATATACCATTTCTTGTAGATTTTTTTCTTTTACTCCTAGCTTCCATTTCTAACTGATCTAACGCCACGCAGGGTTCAACCAAACCACTAGAGCTTGTTGTGGAGTGGGAGGAAAGTATAACTACGACGCTAGCATATGGTGCGGAAGCACGGGGATTATCAATGGAGAGGCTGTGAAGGCGGAATCGTGCGGCGATCCGGGGTCATATGTGATATGGGATGGAGTTCACTGGACCGATAAAGCCAATAATGTGATCACCAAAGCGATTCTCAGCGGCAAATACTTCGAACCTGCATTCGACATTGCAACTCAATGCGATCTCCAACCATTTTGAAAACCGCTGAATCCATAAGATTTAAAAATAAAAGTGCAAGGCTGAGTTCGAAAATAAAAAGATAACGTGAAGTCTTAATCTGCCAAAGCTTTCCGTTTTGGTCATTTAATGTTATCGGCAGGCAGGGTGACCGTAGACTCTACTGGTGCTTTCAAGCCCATAGTCCGAGCATGTGTGTAAGGCTGGTGTTCATTGAATAGAGAAGCAAATTTGTTAAATGCTGTATCGTTTAGGTGTTGTTCATTGAATTGATAAACAAATTTGTTAGATGCTGTAGCTCTTTATTTTGGGTGGTAGTTTGGTATCTCATTCTAGCCATCATATTTTATAGAAATTCACCATAGTTTAGGAATATTTTTAAAAAATAGCAATGCATTTATTTATTGCTATGGAGAATATAATCAATATTAATATTATGGTTAACCAATACCTAGATTCTCATTTATCTCTTCATGCTATTACAAAGGCCCACCAACACCTCATTTATGCACACACCTTACCAAATTAAAAGGTTAAAAACTATAAATGTGTATTGTTTATTTCAATGCACTTAGGAACTATTCTAAAAAATATTTGCCACTCTATATGGAAAGCAAATGTATGTTCCAACTTAGTTAACAAATGTTTATTCAACCAAATACTATCCACATGCTTCCAAACCTAATTGAAAACCAAGCCCACTATGCATGATATATTTCCATGCAAAAATAAAAAAATGCAAGTTAGTGAGAATGTGTTGATTTCAAGACATTGGTTCAATTTTTTAAATCAATGTAAGGAATGCTACAAAACTATAACAAATCTAGTAGAAGAGTATCGAGGCAGATTGGATTGAATCTAGGACTACTTTTACAAATACAATTTAACAACAGCGGACAAACTTCCAGGATTCAAGCAAAGATTACATTCTTTTCTAAGATTTCTACAAACCACTAGCAACATCCAAATTGAAATCAAGTTTCTACAAATTACTACAAAAATCCTTTGAGAACCATTAAATTCAATAAAAAAAAACATGTCAAAATACTTAACAAGGCCCAAAGAAAAAGAAGTAGGAAAGACAATGAGATTATAGGTTGCTCCACCCATGGCACGTCCTAGAAAGGAGAACAGAAACAAAAGTAGAAGAAAATGACAGTGGTTATAAGAAGTGTCATGGCCACTTGCACATCCAAATACATAGCTATGAACAAAGTCCCAATCCCCAAGCATGATTCCCCAAACACCCATAAAAATGTTATTGTTGCATCGTTGATTGTGTGCTTCACAATCACCATGTTTCTTGGGGAAACTTTGGATCTGAGGCGATGAGATTCTGAACTCTCCTAGATGCAAATGGGTCGCTATAAGATCTGGTGGTAAATATCAATTTCCCTTCTCACGTGGACATTAATTAAAAACTTGGAAAACATGATTCAACCCATAAAATATTGACGAATGTAACTCCGACTTCAATGTGCTGATCAATAGAGGGAAAAATAACCCCTAACAATTATCATTTCTAGAAATCGAGGGTGAATGAGAGATTCCTATCTATTTTCATGGGTGAACACAGGTTTAAATCAAATTTTAGAGGGGCTAAATTATTTTATCTTGTCTCCCCTTTCTAAATTCGATGGGGCTAATCTCCTATTAATTAAAAAAAATCAGTAAAATGTGGGCTAATCATACCTAATGGGTGTTTAATAAAATTTATCCCATTAATAATTTCAAAGCCCTAAATTTATCCCATGGGATAAGATTAGCCCCTAAAATTTTCCTTGTATATATGTTTGTGTAGATGATGCCATGAAAGCCTTTTCCCTCGAGTCTCCAATTAATGCCGAATTTCTGGATGGTATCTCCAATTTTTGGGAATGTCGAAGTAATGGGATATTTTACAACAAGTTTGAAGGCTTTCCAACTACTAACATATTAAATCCAACACTTTGACTCCTTTCAGCCATGGTATTGGGCATGTCGATCTAGAAAGGATTCTAATCTTGAATCATCTATGAAATCAATGATGAATAGTACATAGAATCCCTCTTCAACTTGAACTACATGTAGTCATATAGCAATATCCTCACTAAGTGATAGTACACCTCCCCAACACGCTTTCCAAGTGCCTATTCCAAAACTTGAACTACACCATCTAATTTACTCTCATACTTGCTAACGTATTCCATAGGTAACACCTTGTATGTGTCTAGACAAGTGTTTTGATGATGATCTATGGACATAGTCGATCTTGATTTTTTTTAGTAATTTGTATACATGCTTATAAACAACTCATAAAATTGTTGGAACTAAAGGTTATGCAGATTCATCACACCTCGACATCTTCTAGAGATATCTAGTCAAGAGACCATAGTCATCTAGAAAAGGAATTGATTGTATGCTTGATTGAGTGGTTGCATAGTGGTCAATTGATTTGATCGACTGAATGGTCAACAAAGCTATCAATTGGTTGGTCAACTAAACTAGAAAAATCGACTAATCAAGGGAATGTTTCCGTCTTTCAAGAAACAATTAGAATCAACGATCCTTACTTGTGGACAAGATATTACTCACTTCAAGGAAGTTTGTTAGATTTAGAGACTATAAAAGAATAACCTTATGGGTTGTATTGTAATCGATCATGAAGAATTTTGAAATATAATATAATACATTGTGATGCTGTGATCATAATGTGTTGTGTTCAAGTGTTGTAAATGGTGTTTGTCAACACCACCTCTGTTCTTGTTACATCTTTATCGCTTTTTCTATTTTTTGTTATCGACCTAGTTGTTCAAAAGGTTTTCCAAACAAATTAATATATGCTTATTGGAAATTGTAATAGCTGCAACAAAAAATAAACAAATTCCATTATATTTTCAAAGGAAGTATAGGTATTAATCACATTTATTGATTATAAGGGGAGAAGCCTCCTTCCAGGAGCATCATGCTTAGAGGGACATTTTTTGTTTGCATTTGATTAGTCATTTTTTTTTTTAAATAACCAAGTCAAACTTAACCCATTGTATCATAAATTATTTTAAACCACAAAGTTCATATGATATTTCCTTTATAACTTTCATTTGCTAGTAGATCAGAAAAAACAAATCTATGTTTTGTATTGCATGTCATTCAAAGCTAGAAGCCATGAGGAAGCATGCAACTCCAACACTTATCATCGTCTTCCATGAATGTACAACATGGTGGATGAAAGATAGAAGCATGGATGAGCATCTAGATCCCACATAAGAGGCACATTGTAAAAAACATTATACTTTTTGGTAGCTAATAGTAAATCTATTCAATATCCAAGTTCAAATTTTATAGAGTGGGAAATTTTCTTGTAGTTTGACATCAATTTTTTTCTCCTCATTTAGTTAGTTTGGAGATGAGGCAGCTTCATTTCATTATGATTTGGATATGAAAAACACTATTTAAAAAAGGATCAACTTCTATCCTTAATACATATTTTTCATAAATATGTTTTTAGCTACTTAAACTGGTCATTATTTGGTGCAAAGTTTATTATTCAAAATAGTATTATGAAAAAGAGTGTGACATACCTTAGTTTAAAAAATGCTTAATAAATGCAAAACATGATCTCTCTCTACATATTTCAAGATATGAAAAATAAATGTAACAAGAAAATAATATTTCTTGCATAAATATTTAGCTAACCTCAAAGAAAACTTAAATAAATAAAGAATCTATTTTCCACACCAAATTTTATATAAGTACTTTGTATTACATACTTTTAGTCATGAGTGTCAAAGTTTAAGGTTAATATAGTCAATTTAATAGTGACACTATTATTACACAAATGTCCACATAACTCAAGATTTTAACCTCTCAAGAGGGTTAAATCCATGAGATTAATGATAACACTTATATCATTCACATGGCTATGCCAAGGCATCCTCCACACAACACTGCAATACATAAATATTATTCTTGACAAGGTTTAAAATCTTATTTTGTTTACATTATACTAATTTTTTGGTTAAATTATAATATCGTTTTTTATTAAACACACACATATGATGTTAATTTTAGTGAAGTATGGATCCTCATGCATGAATTAAAACAATATGAAAAGAAGGGTGCAAAAGAATGAACAATTCAATGTAAGCTGATCAATAGATTCATGGAATAAACACGGGGTCTTCACTTAGTGAAACCATGTAATAGCACCTTCGTTCATGGGATATTAAATAATACCTCTATTTTCATTCGATATTGATAATTACTTACAAAATTCCTTTTGTTGAGCCCCCATCCCAATACATATTTCCAATTTTAAAACCCCTATTTTTACAATATATTCCTTATTTTTACTAAAAAAATCCATTTTATACCCCCCAATACCTATAAACCCCCCATGCCCTATTCCCTGCCCCTAATAGCTACAATATATTGACCTTATTTTTTACAATTAAAAACCTCCCAATATGAATGAACGTGATAAGATATTGCTCAACAAGGTGAATACCCCATGGGAATAAATTACACATACATGAGGCAAAAAATGGCCAGAATATCATTACATGAATAATCATTGATGTATTTGTAATACAATAGTAAAAAAATAGGGATAATTCAAATTCCTTAGGGAGGATTCGAATTCACCAACTCAAACCTACTCTGGTGTGGGAAAATCACCACTAGAGATCACTAATGCAAATCTGGATCACTGATTCATTCTACAATGAATTAACTGATAAGGGTAGGTGAGTAAATGCACCCAACCTCCTTTAAATCATGCATACTGTCTCTAGGGTGACTGAGAGTGAACTAACTGATGGGAATAAGAGCATAATTGATTGTAACTGAATACCTACTAGAGTTAATTGCTAGAGACTGCCGGTGGCACTCATAGTGGGTTCCTAAATTATAGGGATTGTTTCATGGAGATCCTAAACTCATGAAAATAGGCATAGTGAGTGGTAGGTGGCCCTTAGGTGTGTCCCCCATGCATCAATGAAGTTATGATGACCTCCTAAGCTAGGAAAAAGGACACATAGACTATGCAAGAAAAATAAAGGATTAATTAATCCTAACACCCCCTTTAATCCTAACTTTGGACATCCTGGGACCTAGAAAATACACCAAATGTCACCCATACAATCTAAATGAATAAAAATGATTTCTTAACAAACAAGGAAATGGGGAAAGCCTCATGGGAATCCCTCCCCCATCAAAATAAGTAGGTAAATTAGGAACAATAGATCAATCAAGAGTTTGCACCAAGAAGAGATATGAGATAGACACATATATTTTCAGTGAAGGACTTGGTGAATATATCTGCAATCTGTTGCTTTATAGGGAAATAATGTAGAGTGATAGCCTTACTATGCACTAGTTCCCTAATGTAGTGCATGTGCACTTCAATATGCTTGGTCCGCTGCTTTTAAACTGTATCACTGGATATATTGATGGTACTTTGATTGTCACAATAGAGGCATACTAAAGGAGAAGTGCAGATTCCAAAATTTTTCATAATCCCTTGCAACCAAACTACCTAAATAATTTCATTCACAACCCCTCGATACTTTGGTTCAACTGAAGAGAGAGAAATAGTTTCTTTCTTCTTTCTTAACCAACATATTAGTCCAGATCCAACATGAACAAAAATCCTGATGTATATTTCTTGTTAGTTCTATCACCAGCCCATTTTGAATCAGTAAAAACATTCAGATCTAGCTATGCACCACTATAAAAGTGGATCCCAAACTCCCTCATACCTTGCACATAATGCAAGATGCACTTTGTTGCTTTCCAATGTAGGTCATGTGGCTCCTGCATGTAGATGACAACAAAACTCATAGCATAGGATAAATCTAGCCTTGAATGGGTGAGGTACAATAGGCTATCAATCAACTATCTGTAGAGTGTAATTTTAACCAGTGGTGTGGAATCACCTTCTTCCAAACTGATTCCAGATAGGAAGGGGAAGGGTGCTGCTTTAAATTCAATCATGTGGGATCTTTTGAGCAAGTCTCCAATGTATCTAGACTATGTAATCATGATTCCCAAAGTTTTTTTATTTACTTCGAGACCAATGAGCTTCCTTAATAGTCCTATATTAGTAATGGAAAATTCTTCGCTCAAAGATGACTTGATGCCTCTCAGTATAGAAATAGAGCTACCAGTAATGAGCAAGTCACCTACATATAGAACAATCAACTGTAAGAATCCCCCTTTTTGTTGCATGTAGACATTGCAGTGATATCTATATCTCTTAAATTTTTGTGACATAAGGAAGGAATCCATCTTGGCATATCATGCCCTTAGGGCTTGCTTCATCCCACAGAGATATTTATTCAGTTTGCAAACTAAGGATGAATCTTAAATGTACCCCTAAGGCTATCTCATATATATATCCTCTTCTAGGTCACCATGGAGGAAGGCACTCTTCATATCCATGTGATGTACCTCCCACCTCTTTAAAAATGCAATGGCCAAAACTAATATCATAGAGTCCATTCTTGCAAGAGGATCGAATGTCTCACTGTATTCCAACTTATGGATTTGTTTGTACCCCTTTTCCAACATTGGTGCCTTGTACTTGGTTGTGGTTCAATCATCTTCTAGCTTGGTCTTGTATATCCATTTGCAATGAACTAACTTCCCCCCAAGAGGTAAAGTGGCAAGCTCCTAGGTTTGGTTGTCTTGTAGCAAACCAAAGTCATCATCAATAAATTTCTACCACCTTGGATCATGGAAAGCCTCCTTGTATGATTGAGGATCTGACCCCATCATCATGAAACACCTCTATGGGAGAAGTGGATCTGAATGAGAGAGCGCAACATGTTCATCCTTATACTGTGACCTTGCTCTTCTTCTATCATCTAGATCACCGACACTATTCCCAGTTGCTTCAATGATATTTTGGGCCCATTTAGGCCTCTGATTGGGAGTAGGTGCTAGATTTGGATATGTATATTCTTAAGGTTCAATATCAAATCAAGATCATAATCATCTAGATCCTCATCTTTTGAATCTGAAACATTATACAAGACATCATCATCTTCAAATGGAAATGGATGAGAAATTATGCCTTCTTCTTTTTCAATTAGCTATGGATTATGCACCCAATCTTCTTCAAATTGAATATTGCGGTACATGAATCAATTTTTGGTTGCAAGGTCTATCAGTTTGTAAGCCTTAACATCATCTACATATCCCCATAGTATACATTTACCACTCTGGTCTTGGAAGGCTTTCCTCTTATCAATAGGAATTGTGTCCCATGCCTTCGAGCAAAAAAATATTAGATGTGAGACATTGGGTTTATTTCCCATCAATTCTTGGAAAGGAGTATCCCCAATCATTGAATTTTGAGGCACTCTATTCTAGATATATGAAGCACAATTGACTACCTCAGCCCACATATATGGAGGAAGAATTCTTTCTTCTATAATGAATGTAGCCATATCTTTCAAGGATTTGTTCTTCCTCTCAGCTTCACCATTTTGTCGTGGTGTGTATGGGGCCAAGTGTTTCATTTGACTGTCTGCTGATGCACAAGGCTGCTGAAATTATCTTTTGACATACCCACCTCCATTATCATATCTAAGTGATTTTATCTTCTTTATGAGAGTGTTCTAAGCCAAGGCTTTGAAATTTTGAAGGTCTCAAATACCTCATACATTTTCTTCAGAAAAGAGACCCAACAATACCTTGAATAGTCATCAATGAAGGTCAGAAAGTATCTAGATCCATTCATATATGTTGTAGGAATCGATTCAAATACATCACTATGAATTAAATCTAGTGTGCAGGAAACTCTTCTTCACTTCTCAACCTCATACCTTTTCTCTGGATGCATCCCTAGAAAGCAACTAGTGCACACTCCTTCAGAAGATTTGATGAGAGGAAATCCCTCGACCATATTTTAATTTTGAAGCTACTAGAGGTACTTGAAGTTCAGGTGGAAAAATATTTCATGCCACGACTTGATTGTGTTATTGGCATGAGTCAACAAGGCACTCGAATATGAATTAAGAAGAAAGTGAGAAAACTCATATGCCATGAAGGCATGATTAACAACTCCTTTCAATATCATATTTCCAATAGAGACTTCTGAGATCTCCATTGTATCGAGGATTAAATGTGACTCCCTTGAGAGAGGGAGTATGTGTCATTTAGTACATAGACAACAAGTTTTCTATTAGGGAGGGAACATGGAGCACATTATGGAATTCTACATGCTCAATTTTAAAGGAATATTTCCCGAAAATTGGGATTTGAGAATAATCTCCCATATGGATTCTTAGTCCTCCAGAGAGATATAGATAAGTGAATGATTCTTTGGAGGAAACCATGTGGTTGGAGACTCCAAAATAAATGAGATAGGCCTTTGACTGAGTGAAGACTACTTTCAAAGCATGGCACCTATCATGTTCATCAGTTTTGTTTCCAGCATCAGATTTCTTTGCACCTTCAAGAAGGGAAATTTTTTTATGTTCAAGGACCTTAGAAATCTGGTCAATGGTCTTCTTCATACACTAGTTATCTAGATGAAATCCTCTCTTGCAGTAAGAGCACTTGGCTTTGTCACACTTCTTGTTCTTGTCCTTCTTGGAACCAAAATATCCTTTTGAAGTATTTTTCTTCTCCTTAGGCTTTAAATTGGAGTTCTTCTTATTTTTACCTCTATGCTTCTCCTTTGCTTGCACATTCTTAGTGTCTCTAGCTAAGAGCGCTTGATTCTTGGAGGCTTTGAGAGCTCCCATCTGAATTAACTTATCTTGTTCTTGGATTAGTGACTCTATGAAGGAATCAAGGGATGGAATTCGCCAATTAGGATTTGACATTATCCCAGAGTTAAAGATATATACAAACACTAAGACTTATGTGCCAAGTTATCTTAGTATTGAGAGCATGAATTGCTCATCCTTTTTATCAATCTCGCACTGCTTGGATTGCATGACAAGGGATTTGAATTTTTTGAAGAACTGTTGTATTGTTTCGAAGTTACTGGGATTTAGTGCTAACATATATTTCTCTAGAATATGGTCTCTTAGCTCATCTTGATTTCCAAACAAGGATTCGAGCTTATCCCATACTTCTTCCATAGTTTTTAGTCAATCAAGATGGAACATTAGCTCCCTCGATATGTGGATTCACATGAAGCCAAAATATTCATAAATATTATTCATATACATTTATTTTTCAAAATACTATGGGGGTTCAAATTCTATACCCATGTTGACTGTGTATAGACCCTTGTTGCACAAGACAGTTTGCATATCTTCCCTCCAATCAAAATAATTGACAAGTGTTTCTAGGAGTTAGATTTGTTGAATTCTCCATTTCATAGCTTCAAGAACAACTAATTAATTAAGAAATAATTGAATGTACCTTTAAAACACTGCAAAACAATTCAATTTGCTATAAAACCTATTCAAACACTCTCCACTTAGACATGTGCATGTTCTCTTGTTGCATCACACCTGGCTAGACTTCTCTAGATAGAATCCAGATGGAGCAAGGAAAAAATACAAAGATTTATGTGGAACCCAATTTCTTTTGGTGCATCAATGAAAGTTTCTGAGGTTTGAAGCTGGCCTCAATACCTGCTTTGATACCATGTTAATTTTAGTGAAGCATGGATCCTTAGTCTTGGATGAAAGTAATCTCAAAAGAAGGATGCAGAAGAATGAACAATTCAATATAAACTAATAAATAGATTCATGGCAAAAATTACACACACATGAGGCAAAAAATGGCCAGATCATCATTACATGAATAATAATTGATATCTATGTAATACAATAGTCACACATTAGGGAGGATTTGAATTCACAAACTCAAACTGACTTTAGTGCTAACTCATTGTGGGAAAATCACCACTAGAGCTTACTAATGCAAATCCAGATCATTGATTCAGTCTACAACTAGTTAACTGATGAGGGTAGGTGAGTAAATGCACCCAACCTCCCTTAAATCATGCAAACTGGCATGAGAGTGACTGAGAGTGAACTAACTGATGGGAATCATAGAATAACTAAACATAATTGAATACCTACTAGGGCTAGCTATTGGAGACTGCTGGTGGCACTCAGAGTGGGTTCCTCAATTATAGGGATTGATCCCTGGAGATCCTGAACTCATACAAAGAGGTGTAGTGAGTGGTCAATGGCCCCTAGGTGTGTCCCACATGCACTAGTGAAGTGATGATGACCTCCTAAGCTAGGAAAAAGGACAATTATACTATGTGGGAAAAAGGAAGGATTAATTAATCTTAACACATGAAACCATATTTGTAAACCTTGGAAACAAAGTATATGAATGTCATAACCAGTAGGTTTGGAAACACCTTGGCACATATTCCATGATTTGATAGTTCATAACCATAGATAAAAAAGTTCATACAAAATTCATTAATGAATTTAACACTTAGAAGAGGGTTTTGGAACATATTACAGAAAACAACATGGGTAAGCAAAGGGTCGACAAGTGTATCATAGTACAAATTGCTAATCGTTGCAATCACTGTATAAGCGAAGGTTGTTTGGGGTAAAATCACCTAAATCAAATGCTAATATTTTGGTTTTTGGTCACAAAACTAACTTTCTACCACTGGGTTTTCGACGAGGGCTTACAAACAGAGATTTAAAGATACAAAGTCGACAAGGTATCCATTATAGGCTTACTGTTGGGCTCCTTCTCTCACAACTATAGTCATGATGTTAAAAATTTAATCCTATGACTAGGGTGAGATCATTGATGTATTGATTAGGGTGAGATTGAGCTAAATGACGTTTTTTGCATGCAAATTAGACTCTTATACACACATAATACCACACAAAATTTAATAAGAAAATATAAACTAGAGAATATATTAGGGAGAAAATTTGTATGCATTATTTTTTATGGTTGATCCAAGTTATTCCTTTGTCTCTTTATAGATCCACTCCTTCTTTCCCAATTACAACCTACAAAACCAACAAATCCAACTTTTTGAAGGCCAATTTGAAAATAACAAAGAATGTAAACGAATTGAAATATGAGAAGAACATTAGATATCTAATCAATTTCAATATAAAAGTAAAAAACTTCTTTACATCAAGCAACAAGCATAAAAGAAACGTGATTGGGAGAGGGAAAGGTGTCAAATCTCAATTAAGCAATGAAATAAGTATTAGATATACCTTCTTAAAAGTTTGGAACCTTATTGAACTTGAATATACCTTCTCAAAAGGGAAGGATGGATGTGAAGTTGAGTGATTCCTTTAACATTGGTTTGGTATCTTGCATGTCCTCCCTTGGTCCATTTCATTTCCATTTTATGATGAAGGAAATAGTTGGAAATGGTTACTAGGTGATTCAGGGAGTTGCAATGGGGAAAATTGGTTTGCAAAACTTTCATAACTCCCTAATTTGTAATTTTTATTATATTTTCATGAAATTGTAGGGAGTTTTCATTTTGACCAAAGGAAGCATATGAATGATTCATACTTCTCTAGTGTGATAGGTGTGAATGGGAAGTTTTTGAAGTATTTGGTCCTTTGTCAAGAGGATCATGTGAATGATTTGTGTCCTACTAATGTGCAAGGTGCATGTTTTCCCTTTGTGTGGTTACAAATATCATAATGGAATGCCATGGTGTTGAGGTATCCCTTTCAATGATCGAGGCCATCATTGAGTGTCAAATCATGGGATCTACCATACATACATGTCATTTTTGTGAGAAAGCAATGAGACTTTGAGTGTTGGAGTTTGAATTATCATCACGGATGGAGAAGTGTCGATTTGAGATTGAACAAATGCCCGATAATGTTTGACGTTTGAAGGGAACCTTATGGACAAAAAATTATAATAAGTAGTCAAATGGGATTCATAGTAGACAAGGACGAGATTCCATGACTCTTATTTCTGACAAAGTACCTGGAATTAAGAGATAGATTTCAAACATTATTTTCCTTGACATAGACATATCCATGCTGAAATTGATATAACATGGCCACCAAATTGTATACACTCTAGATCCATGACATATATAAAATGATGTAGTGATGATATCAAAAAAATAATGCACATTAATTGGATCCATGTGATTTATAAAGGTGGATCATGGCAAAAAAGATGATCCACAATGGATCCATGACAATCATGAGATGATAGCCATGAGTGGGAATTCAATGGATCTATGGAAATCAAGAGATCATAGCCACGAGTAGGTACATAGTGGATCTATGTCTCAACATGCATCAGGAGAACAGCATGTAACAAAGTTGAGTAATGTTTCTCATAATGGTACCAATGTCATATGAGGTGTGGTACAATTTTTGCAACCCATGCAATAGAAAAATGTGAATATGCTCTTGTTGGACCAAGGTTTTCCATTCGAACCATCAATAGGTAAGAATACTACCCATGTGAATAGATGATTTGAATTCAAACATCAAGGATAATGTTTGATTACTAAATATTGATGTATATTGTTAACAAATGCAAGGAAACCCACTGATAATGATAATGGGAATCAAAGTACCTAGTACATTCTAGAAAGTATGAATATATGTATTGGATTTGAAAACTTATAGAATCTATCAAGTAGGATAGATTTATGTATTCCTACTACAAAATAGGAGGGAACCTACTGCTGATGAATGCAATCTCCAAGGTACTACTAAGACTATAGATCTTCTTCCTAGAGCATGATGAGTTGAATATTATAGGAAGATACCCATTGTAAGGGAGGAATTAAGGAATCCCTCATCATCCAATATAAGGAAATATTAGGGAATGATTTGACTTGGGAAGGGACTTGGATAAAATTTTGCAAAGTCGACCATTGAGTACGTCTCATGTATGCAATGGATGTGAATAGAACATGGAATATATACCATAAGAAATAATGGATAATGAAATCCATTGACAGGGGAAATAAATTCAACCGATGATGAAAATGGAATATAAGGTACAACAAAAATCCCAAAATGTTAATAGATTTCTTGACTTCGAACATCATGGGAAACCACTCAATCAATTGCCAATGTTGAGTTGTGATATATTGAGTGCAAGGTTACCTGCCAAATATGTAAACATTAATAAGGTTCTATAACTCTAGGTTATGCCTCATAGAATATGAGTCATCGTTGATGAGACACAAACCATTTGTGAGAAGCCAATAGGGACCTTCCACACAAGCATGATATCGAATATTGATTTCAATGATACATGTTAAGAACATACTTGCATAAGGGAATGGATGACACATGAGGTCAATAAAACTACAGAATGGATGACACATGCTATATATTTGATCGAGATATTTTCCCTCATTGACTTTATCACGGATTTATTAGTTAAAAGAGAATAAATGATGAAATGAAGAAGCACATAAAGAGAGGCATGCACCATAAACACACAAAAACCCAACTTCATAACTGAGTTCGTCTCTATGGGCTACGTCTCCAGGTCTTTCTCTTCAATGGGGAGGATTTTTCTTATAATCTCAAAAAAAAAATCAAGCTACATGGAAATATGGCTTTATACCTCAAATTATTGAAGTGAATTGCAAATGGGCAACTTAGAAAATAAAATGGACTGCACTAGTGCATATGCAGTGAAATATCATGAAAAATGAGTATAAAGTTGACTAGGTTCTGATGCCTTCAACCCAAGTCCACGTTAGAAATTTTGCCTAAAAAATCATGCCCACATAGTCCGTACATGTACGGGTCCATACTGTAATTAATGCAGTTGTACAGTACATAGTGTATCAGGATCCATGCCCACCGTTATCCTTCTCATCTTATGCTCTAGCCTCTCGGTTCTCTCGATCTTGGACCTCCTCCTTTGATACTATGGAAGATA
The DNA here is from genome assembly GCA_001517045.1 of Pseudotsuga menziesii. Lineage (NCBI taxonomy): Eukaryota > Viridiplantae > Streptophyta > Pinopsida > Pinales > Pinaceae > Pseudotsuga > Pseudotsuga menziesii. The sequence goes on along the minus strand of LPNX011182299.1, from coordinate 224,825 downwards.
TGGCCCTTTTATAACTTTGGGCGATGATATTACCAATACCTGCCCCTTTGAAATGTTGGTAGGCCATTAGATTTGGGGTCGGGAGACTCGGGGTCAAGCTCGCGGGATCCCCCCCTTTGGCATTTTGTTGGTCTGTTTGTTGGATTTTTTCATGTGCATTTGGAATAATTTGAACCATATATTATAATTGGGGTTGGGCTCGACTGACTTTCCAATTTTGGTAGCCAGTTGGCCCCCCTTTTTGCTGCACTCTAGGCCATTCAACTCAAATAAAATTTTTGTTGTTAGTCATAACAACAACCATGCATGACCTATTGGTAATGCGTTGGATTTTCTAAATGGAATTTGTGGGTTCGAGCTTCACCGAGGGTGTTTTGGTTGTTTCAACCAATTTTTAGCTTTCCCAAGGTGACATGTGTCATCGAGGGATTGGTCTACTTATGCCCATGTCAATGCCTAGTCGATTGCCACACTGGATGCCAAATTGACTCCAATCATATACCCAGTCAGCCTAATCCACTACGTTGCGCCTTGTGGGGGTTCCACGTCAGTGTCTGTACAACAAAGATGCCTCGTGTCACCCTTGCAGTGGTGCCATGTGGCCTCCTTTTTACCTAATTCTGCATAGACAAATGATGTTTAGCTGTAGGTTTAGAACTGAATACCTTTTCCATAGAAATTCCATTTTTAGTGCAATGTACACCATTAGAATCGACTCAATGTGCTCTATGCGTTAAATCTAGTTTTAGTTTGAAAATTAACCCATTTAGAGATCCTGTTGGATCATACCTCCCAATTGAAAGGATTTTGGCCTCCAAAAGATTTACTAGTCAATAGATAAGTGAGGGGATTGCTCCCTAACTTCCTTCTCGATCCACCTGGCTTTGTAATGCCCCTGGAATGCTTGGTGTACATGTTGAATCTTCCAGATGATATTGACCACTTTTGACATAATCAATCCCCTTACAAAATCCATGAAGAAATTATCCCAAGTATTAGAGAAAATAGGAAGTGGTGCGCAAAACCCCAATTTTCTATTAGTGGGATTACAAAAGCACATCACACACCCCTTTACATTCATGATTACCATCCAAGGAATATTTACTACAATCCCCAAATACCCAATTACATGAGAAGTACATGCTTGTACATTATCAAAGGGAAGAATAAAAAGAATACCTAAGAGTTAGAGTAGCTTTCCTTGCAAACCATATTTCTTTACCTTGGATGGTTGTTGAAAATCTTATAAGGATGATGTTGGAGATGGACTAATATTCTCTTCCGAGACATTGAAATATTTTTTTTTCTTTCCTCCCCATTGATATGTTTGTCCCATCTCAAGCAGTTCATCTGAAGAACAATTATCTAAATCATCATTGGACTTATCAGAATCTTTTGCTTCCACAACTGTAAGAACAAGGTTCTTGTTGGAATTCAAAAATCTTGTCATCAAACCTGTAGTGACAAGTGATGAACTATCCTTCATTACTGTTAAAGAAATGTATCTACGGAAGATATGTATTTTGTAATATTATTATTACCCCTTCCGGAGATGCTGTTCCTTTTATTAGGGATTTCATTGATGTATTTGGTCATGTAAAGTATTGAGGTAAAACCTCCATTGTAAGTTGGGTCAGTAGTACCCACAAAAGTATTATTAAAATGTATTTTTGAGTATTCCAAGGAAAGTCAGTCTTGGCATCAAGGAGAACTCGGACCTATTAGGTTATTAGGCCTCTCAGCTTATTAGTATAAATAGGAGAGGTTTCTCCTTCATTTGGACAAGCAAAACACTCAAGCAAGTTCACTATAGAGAGGATAAACAATCCATTTGAGGAGGAGGAAGTTTTCTAGTCTTATCCTTTGGGTCTTACATTGCACTTGGTTGATGTCTATATCAAGAAAATTTTTCTGGGTTTCTTCCCCACGAGGGTTTCTCAGGATAAATCTTTGTGTTCTCTTTTGTTCTGCTGTGCTTGTTATTCTTTGAGTGATCCTTTTTGTCTTAGCATAAAAAAATTTAAAATATTAACATGGAATTAAAGCCAACTTGAAATAAGACATTGTGTAATAGTTTTCCTATAGCACAACAAGATATGGATCATTATTGTGGACACCTCCTTCCTTAGATCATTCAGAAAATAAGAACCATTCAACTCACCCTAGGATGATGCATCTTTCTATCGAAGCAATTTTCAATTCTATGGATTTTCATTTTTTGACCTACGATTGTTGTTGGGAGAAACTACGGCATCAAATTTTCCAAGGTTCCATCCACAGATTCCAAAAAAGAAAGATACAGTCTAGCTCTTCTTGGGTAGGTTCATATTTTCCTCTAATCATCTCTATAAGTGATATTAGTTGGAAAATTAGGGTTTTCCAGTCAAACCCTAGGTCATCCTAAAGAAGATTCAAGAATTAGTCCTCAAATTGGTAAGTTATATCTCCTATATTTCCATTTGAGGCTCTCATTCATTAAATATGACAAACAATATCAAGCTTGATGAAAATATTGATGGAGAAGAGAAATTCATAGCATGGAAGTACATAGTCATGCTCATCCTTGAAGGACATGACCTAGAAGGCTACATCAAAGATTATGTCAAGGAACTAGAAGGAGATGAGGAAAAGGACAAGCACAAGAAAGATATGATCAAAGCCAAGAGAATCATATATGATTCTGTCAAGGATCATTTGATCCCCTAAGCATCTTCAAATAATACTCCAAAGGAAATGTTTGATGCACTGACCAGTCTGTTTGAAGGAAAGAACATCAACAGAAGCATGACCTTGATAAACCAACTCAAGGGTGTGAAGATACCGAAGACAAATTCAATGCAATCATATTTCTAAACAATATCTCAGATAAAGAACAATTATAATCCATTGGTGACATGGTGGAAGAAACAGAAGTGGTGATGACCACCCTAAATGGTCACCTGAGAGAATGAGATTCCTTCATTAGAGGAATATGTTCTAGAAGAAGGTTAACCAAGTTCAAAAAAATATGGTAATAATGTGTACAAGAATAAGGAAGGGAAACAAATAGAGAAGAGAAGCTAAATGATAATGAATATCAATATCTAGATGGTCATGCAAAGAACAAGAAACAAAAGGAAGAGTCAAGGATCACCTTCCAAAATACCACCATACTTCAAAAGAGGTAAGAGACCTAGAAAGGATTACTTGTCCTTTGAATTATATTCATGTCATAAGATAAGACACATTGTAGATATTTTCCTCTTCAAAAATATCAGTTCAAGAAGAAGAACTAAAAGTACGATTCCCATGCAACTGAAGAAAATGAATGAGATAACAAGAGGGCTAGAGAAAATGAAGAATCTAGTGAAGAGTATGTCCTAATTTAAGCTCTCATAAGATTAGTCTCTCATGGAAGTGACACTTGGATTATAGACAGTGGTGCTTCCAAACATATGACAAGTCACAAATATTATCTCTCATGTCCTATCCTAAATAACTATTCACACAAGGTATTGTACCAGATGAGATGATTATCAATACCACATCAAAGGAATGGGAGAATCCTCTTACAAATTAAAATATGGAAAGTCCATGAAGATGAAAGAAGTCTTATATGTTCCAGGTTTGAAGAGGAATCTTCTTTCTATTTCATCTCTAGATAAGAAATGATTTAGAGTTGCCTTTGTATATGGTGAAGTTCTTATGTGGCCAAAAGGAAAGACAATAGATGATGCTACTGTATTTGGTGTTTAAGAAGGGTGACTCTACAAACTGAAGGGGCACACAGATTCAACCCTTACAACTAGTACCATCATCCCATGTGAACTTTGGCATAGAAGACTTGTTCATGTGAACTACAAAGCATTGCCAATTGTGAGCAAGGTAGTGATAGGTCTATCAATGATAGAGATCAATCATGAAGGAGTAGGAAAATTATGTACTCAAGGAAAGAAAACCAAGAACCCATTACCAAGTAGTAACAAAAAAGTAAAAGGGATCTTGGATATTGTCCACTTAGATGTGTGCGGGCCAATGCCAACTACTTCCTTAAGCGGGTATGTGTAGTATGTATCTTTTATTGATTTCTAATTTCGTAAGACTTGGATATATTTCTTGAAAGGAAAAGCTGAATTATTTGAAAATTTCAAGGAAATTAAGGATATTTTGCAAAATCTATTAGAAAATAATATTAAGACCTTAAGATCAGACAATGGAGGACAATTCACTTCAAATGAATTCAATGAATTGTGTAAGGAAGTTGGGATTAAGATGGAGCTTACCACACCCTATAATCCCCAACATAATAGAGTAGCAGAAAGGAATAATAGATCCATCATGGAATTAGTAATATCAATGATCTATGATTAAGATCTACCTATGCATTTATGGGCCAAAGCAGCAAGAACCATGGTCTATGCACAAAGTAGAATATCTCATAGTGATATTGGAAACAAAACCATAGAAGAGATGTTGACTTGTGAAAATACCAAAGTCATCCACCTTAAGATATTCGGTTGTCTCGTGTACTTACATATCCCAAAGGAGAAAAGATCAAAATTGGACTCTTCAAGAACGAAGGGAATATTTGTTGGATATAAGGACCGGTCAATATCTTATATAATCTACATTCCAGGTTTCTGTCAGATCGAGATCAACATAGATGTTACATTTGATGAAGATACAACCTTCACCAAATCCAGAAAGAACTATGCAGATGAATATTATAAAGAAGAGGAGGAGGCTCCTAGAACCACATAAGCTACCAGACCACCAATTAGAGACATTGAAGAATATCCTATACCAGAAGATCATGATATGGAAGAACCCCAAGGTCCCATGGGAACACCCTAGGAGATGATCTAAAAAAAAATAATACCATCTTGGGCTCATGATATAATCAAAGAATTAGAAAGATATAGTGCACCAAAAGGAAGTAAGATACTAAGAATCTACTTTAACTATTTGCAATTAATGTCCAACCTTGATGAATAAACCACATGTTTTGAAGAAGCTTTAAAGAAGAAGGAATGGATGGATGACAAGATCAAAGAATACCAATATATAATAAAGAATGATGTTTGGGATGTAGTGCCATGACCAAAGGACAAGTTAGTAGTTTCTTCAAAATGGATTTTCAATACAAAGCATTTAGCAAATGGCAATATTGAAAAGTTCAAAGAAATATTTGTCGCACGAGCATTTTCACAAAAGGAAGGAATTAATTATGAAGAAACCTTTGCACCGGTAGAAATATATACTTCTATTAGAAATATCCTTTTCTTGGAAACCAAGATGAAATGGAAGCTACATCAAATGGAGATAAAAACAACCTTCCTAAATGGTGTCATAGAAGAAGAAGTATATATTGATCAACCACTAGGATTTGAGAATCATGGCAAGGGGACACATGTATGCATACTCAAGAAAGATCTATATCAGTTGAAACAAGCACTGAGAGCATGGTATGGAAGAATTCATGGATTCCTGATAAACTTGGGATTTACCAAAAGTAAAGTTGATTCCAACCTTTACTATAAGGTTGCAAATGATGGGATCATGATATTACTTTTATATGTAGATTATCTATTTTTACAAGAGAAGAGAATCTCATCAGTGAGTGGAAGAAGAATATTACGGCATAATTTGAGATGAAAGACCTTGGCATGATGCATTATTTCCTAGGTCTTGAAATATGGATGTTTCTAGACGATATTTTCCTAAACCAAGGAAAATATACAATTTATATCCTAAAGAGATTTGGGATGTTAGATTGCAAGACAATGAACACTCTGATGGTGACAAACATGAATCTCTTAAATGATGACTCTTTCGAAAGAGTATATGTCACATTATACAAATATATTATTTACTCATTGATGTATTTGAAAAATACAAGACCAGATATATGTTTTGCTATAAACACCTTGAGTCAGTATATGGTGGATCCACGACATGGTCATCTATTTTCAACAAAACATGTGATGAGATACCTAAAGGGTACATTATATTGTGGACTCATATATGCATCCAACAATGAGTTCATATTGTATGGTTGTGCTGATTTAGATTGGGTAGGAAGTGCTCAAGACAGAAAGAGAACTTAAGGATGTTTCAGTTTGGGATCGGGTGTGACCTCATGGATTAGCAGAAAGTAAACCAATGTTTCCCTCAGTACAACCGAGGCTGAGTACATTGCAACAAGTAAAACCCATAGTGAAGCAGTATTGATTCACAAGTTATTGGCAGGATTGTTTGATTCCAAGATGGATGCAACTGGTATTTATTATGACAACCTCAGTTGCATTAAGTTATCAGAGAACCCAATATTTCATGATAAGTCAAACCATATAGAGATAAAGTATCACTAGGTCCAGTATATGGTGCAAAGAGGAGTCATGAAGCTCTAATATGTTCCTACAGAGGAAGAAGTTGTTGATGTGCTAACTAAGCCTCCTTATCTTGTAAATTTTGAGCATTTTCGAGACAAGCTTGGTGTATTCCAAAAGGAACTACCTAGAAAGAGGGAGTGATGATGAGATTATTACTAAGGATGATATCACAGTGGTATTCTAGTGTAGAGAAGGCTGATCAAATTTACCATTATTCCTACATATATTGATGAGGTTCAACATTCATTTACAGACTAGTGTATCCTAGCATTCACTTGCTGAGGATGGTCCTGCAAACAAGGACACTCTCTCTTGATGAGAGTGGTCCCAACACTTCCCAGTTGAGGATGGTCTTGCAGAAAATACTAATCTCATATGGAGAGTGGTCTTGCATTCATTTACGGATGAGATCCTGCAATCAATTGCGAATTATAGTATCCTTGTTGAGGATGGTCCTACAGAAAAGAAAAATATATTGTTGAGGATGGTCCTACGAACAAGAAAAATCTCTTGTTGAGAGTGGTCCTAGAACTTACCAGTCGAGGATGGTCTTGCAGATGATAATACTCTCTTGATGAGATTGGTCCTGCATTCATTTGCAGGTGATAGTATCCTTGCTAAGGATGGTCCTATGGAAAAGAACACTCTTTTGTTGAGAGTGGTCCTAGCACTTGCTGGTTGAGGATGGTATTGCAAGAGCTAATACTCTATTAATGAGAGTGGTACTGCATTCATTTGCATATGAGATCATGCGTTCATTTGTGGAATATAGTATCCTAGTTGAGGATGGTCTTGTGGGAAAGAAAACTCTCTTCTTGAGAGTGGTCCTAGAACTTACATGCTGAGGATGGTCTTGCAGATGATAGTACTCTCTTGATGAGAGTGGCCCTACATTAATTTGTAGACAAGATCGTACATTCAGTTATGGATGACGTTCCAATATTGTTTATGTCATGGGTGATTCAACTCAGTATTTATGCATTGATGATATTGCAAATGATGCCCGAGATGATGCTTGAGAGGATGCCATAGATGATGATGTTAGAGATGATTCCAGAGATGATGATGCTTGAGATGATGCTATAGATGATGATGCTCGAGATGATTCCATAGATGATGATGCTCGAGATGATGTCAGAGATATCTGTGATGATGATGTTCCATGGATGATGATGATGATGAAAAATTTGTTCAAAACTTTCTATGACATATAGAATCACCAGTCAGTTTCACATATGTATTGTTGTTGTAGAATAACTTCCTTGTTAAGAGGGAATTTTAAATAAATGTAAATGTGAATAATATTCTATTTTGTATTATCATTATTATTATTATCCCTTCCAGAGATGTTGTTCCTCTCATTAGGGATGTCATTGATGTATTTGGTCATGTAAAGTATTGAGGTAAAACCTCCATTGTATGTCGGGTTAGTATTAACCAAAAAAAGTATTATTAAAATGTATTTTTGAGTCTTGCAAGAAAAGTCAGCCCTGGCAAAAAGGAGAAGTCATCCCTGTTGGGCTATTAGGCCTCTTAGTTGATTATATAAATAGGAAAGGCGCCTCCCTCATTTGGACAAGAAAATGACTCAAGATAGTTCAGTATAGAGAGGAGAAAAAATCCATCTAAGGAGGAGGAAGGTGTTTATTATTATTATTTGGGTCTTGCACTATACTTGGTTGAAGTCTATATATCGAGAAAGTTTTGCTGGGTTTTCTTCCCCATGATGGTTTCCCAGGATAAATATTTGTGTTCTCTTTTGTTCTAATGTGTTTTTTATTCTTTCAATGATCCTTTTTGTTTTGGCATAACAACTTTTAAAATATTAACAATGCCATGACCTACCACAATGTTCTCCACCCCATATTTTGTGAGATGGAATTTTTTGTCATTCATGAACAATATTGTTTTTCGATCATAAAGGTAGAGGATTCCCAAAAATATGCCACAAATGTCAGGAGGCACAACATCCATCTCAACCTCATCAATTAATGTTGATGCAATATCAAATTTGATCTTACATTGCTTGGTGACATAAAGCTTGGAATTATCACACACCCAACCAAGAGGATAAGGCTTCAGATGAGGTTTGGTTTCTAAACCCAACTTATTAACAACTGATTCAAAGATTAAATTAACATGAGAACCTAGATCATAAAAGAGTTTAAACCTTTGTATGTTTTGCAACAAATATTATGTGAAACAATTCATTTCTTCGTTTATCGGTATCATGATATGCATTAGAGGAATTTGAACCATAATTAAATGAATGATTACCTTGTAAACCAACTATTGTGATCAACTCTTTGTCACCTGAATTAGATCCCAAGTCTTGTTGCATTGTAGCAACAATTTTATGCGTCCCCTTTCCACCAAACCTCTTTGGCCTTAACTCTGGGTGAAAATTCCAAAAGTGCTCCTCATCATGCCCATAATTTTCACAATTAGTGCAATGGAGCAATTTTGTCTCATCCTTATTTGTTGTATCTATCCTCTTATCCTTTCCTTTTCCTTTGAAATGGTGTTCTGAATGATTGGAGGTCTCTTCATCTTGTGCATATTTACCCTTGCTTTCAATGTGAGTAGATTGCACACTTGTCTCATCCATGTTAGTAGGATTCAATAACAACAATGTATGACGAATGTAGTGATATTTAACCCAGAAAATAGAATCACAAAAAATATATAGAACACTTCAAAACAAACCAAGATACATTCACCATAATATTAACACCAAGATATAGAGAACCCTTAAGGTAGGGTTACACCATAAAATACTCCTTAAATAATGAATGACTCTTCAAGCCATGCTTGTAAAATAACCATCTTCCACATGACTAACACAATGATACTCATGTATATTTATACTGTCTCATGAGTATATTTAGGGGTCTATGCCTTATTATTAGATTATTTTTTCTAACTAACCCGAACCATCAATTTGACCATATTCCATTATTAATAGACACATTACATTAATTATTCCTATTTGGTACCTGTTACATATATTATTCCCATTTAGGTACACATTACATATTTTATTCCCCTTGGATACCTCGCTAGGTACCCCACATTAACCTCGCCTCAATATATAACATTTCCCCTCAATAATGTTTCACCCTCAACATGAGAGTAATACTTATAATAAGATCGACTAAGAAAATTAGTCAAATGATACTAAGCACGTGCATCCATCCACCCAAGTGGAAAGTGAATACAGGGTCTAATGGCTTCATGGATTCCATGACCTTGATTTGTGCTCTTATGGTTCCAAGATGATGTTGCATTTCTTGTATTTCTTGTAGTCTGGCATGCATCTCCATATTGCTTTCTTCGCTGGATTCCTTGTCATCCATAGTATGTTTTTTGGTACTACCAACTTCTCTTTGATGATTGTTGCTTCTCGAATTAGTGTGGGTGGCGATATGCTACAATCTGAATGATGGGAACCTCTTTCTCTAATTTCATAACATGTGATTCCTTGGAATCATGTAGCTCCTCAAATTATTCTTCTTGTATCTTCTCTGCTTTAGTATTTTCTTCATGGGATTGTACAATATAGGGGGAAATCACGAATCTGGGTGTTTATTTTTTTGTTTTGGGAGGGGGGTATTATGAGAAAAGCAGTGGTTTTTTTGGAAGTTTCTCAACTTCGAGCAAAGAAAATTTCGATTTGTGTCTAGAATTTCATTTTGTAGTAAAAACAAAACTTGTAGAGAATTGTGTTAGCTTTCTATTGGTTATTTTTTTATTGTCATTTGATATGTCATTTTTGCAAGTGTTTAATAGTATGTTCTTAATTAATGAAATTATGATATAGAGTCATGTTTTTAGACTACAATTTATTCATTATTCAACTCTTGTTCATTAAAAAAAAAAATTTTATGATGATCTAGATAGATTGTACTAATATCTGACTATAAGTTTGTATCCAACAACCGCATACAATAATTAGTATAATTTTTTGAGGCGAACCAATCTGAAAAAATAGTATAAAACTGACATGTTTATTTAGACACAACATCTTCCCTAATTTCCAATTCAAAACAAAAAAATTGAAAGTACCCTTTTGAAGACAACACATCAAGGTTTTCTACCATGGGTTTTTCCAATTTTTTTCATCGCGTCTTTCTGAAGTTTTTGAGTTTTCATTTCACTGAATTCTATTAAATTTTGAAGCAATCCATACACCTTCTAAGAAACATAATAGATAAAATTAGTGGATCACACCAAATTCAAAAAAATTCACATCTATAGAGAGTAGATTGAATTATGCAACTAATCGTATTATTTGTGAAGAAAAATTATAAGTATTTCATTTGATCCAATCTCTCCAAAATTGGAAGAAGACTCAGAAATGTGATGGAAAACCATTTCTGAAGATTTCCAGGTTTTTGGCCGAACAAATCTTTTGACCGAAAAGTATAATAGTTTGGCCGAAAGGTAGTTTTAGTGGACATAAAATAGTTTGGCCGAACTAATAGTTCGACCAAAAAAACTTTATTTTTTTTTGTCGGGCAGAAAACTTGACGTACCGTTTTGAAAAAATGCGTCGTTTATATTCATATTTATAAGAAACACATAACACATATTTTCGCATCATTAAAAACATCACAATTTTACAAATACCTTTACAAACAAAGGTTATTTTTTGTGGTAAGTGTTCTTTAGCAATTGTTTTATGGAAAAAATTCTTTTAGGTAGTTTTTTATAGTAAAGTGTTCTTAGAAACTGTCTTCTAAGATGGAGGATATTTTTCTTTGATAGTAAAGATTCTTTTGGGAAATTTTTTATGGTAAAATGTTCTTAGAAATTATCTTCTAAGATGGAGGCTCTTTTTCTTTGATAGTAAAGATTCTTTTTGGGAAATTTTTTTATGGTAAAATGTTCTTAGAAATTATCTTCTAGATGGAGGCTATCTTTCTTTGATAATGAAGAATTTTTTTGGAAAATTCTTAATAGTAAAGTTTTCTTAGAAATGATCTTCTAAGGTGGAGAATTTTTTTCTTTATTTAAGGTTTTTTGGGAAATATTTTCTGGTACAAATTTTCTTAAAGATTCTTCACCAATTTATTATATCGTGATTTTTTTTATAAATGATTTTGGGCAATATTTTATAGACAAGTCTTCTAAGGTGAGTTTTTTTTTCTTTGATGATTAAGATTCTCTCCAAGGAAATTTATTCTAAGGAGAAGGTATAGATTGAATACTCATGTGAAAGAAAAGAGAGTGAAAGAGGAAATCTGACCGCACTCGAGATGATGCCTTACATAATGAAAATCAAATATTCAAATACCATGAAAAAAGAAACAAAAGAGTACACATATTGAGGAGATTCTTGATGATGATGTAATTAGAGATTTGGATCATAATGTTGATGATATGAATTTTCAAAATCAAATTCAAGAAGAAATTGAACCTGGTATATACACTATAAATTTGTTTAAAATCCAGTAACTGTTTTTTTGTAAATGATTGTAATTTGAAAATAATTTGCAGAAAGAAGATACATATTTACGTCCTAATGTTGATCAAGATGTTGAAGACATTGATGACACCAAAAATGATGCAAATATTCAATCAAGTAGAGGTGTGTGTGTGTGTGTGTGTTTATATATTAGTTATTCAAAGATTTTAAACCATGTAATTTTTTTTTTAATTATGAGTCATATATTTTTTATGTTTCAAGTTAAGTATATTTGAAATATGCTAAATTAAAATTAAAATTGAAATATATATAGGTGGTTTCATCATTGAAGAAGACATGTTACAAAATGTTGATAGAGAAAAAATCAGAAACACAAAAAACTTACCATATTGTACGATATCATGCTGAAAAGATACATGAACAATTCCTAAAAAAAGAATCAGTGGCAACACAAGCTCAAATTTTGAGGTGTTTGTTAGTCTCCAAGAAGTTGAGGGAAGCTTGGTCATTATTGGGTATTCAAAAGGAGAAAAAAGATTCAAAGGTGAACCAAAATGTGTTCGAAAATATAGCCAATGCAATAAAAACTATTGGAAAATACAGAAATAAAGATACTAGTGCTACACGTAGAATAATACAAACAACGATTATTTCATCTAGTACTAGACAAAAAAAATTTGACAACACAGGTCACAAGAGTTATTAGAAATTTGCAAAAAAAATTGTACAAATATAACAAATTTCGATTACAAATAGATGCAAATGATGAGCTTGCTTGTTGGGAAATTATTTGTGGACAACCCTATAAAGGTAGACTCGGTGAAAGTGTTAAAGGTATGATGCATGAATATTGGGTGACAAATTCCCGTGTTTCACCAAATGCAAGGGATGTGATACAATGAAGAATATCTCAAAATCAGTATGAAATACATCCAAAACATATATTGGAGATGACTCAAATACAATTGTTCAATGAATTCAAAGATGAGCACAAAGAAGTGAATTTGTCAATCAATACATTTGTACAACAGAAGCCATGGTATGTTAGGCCTATTACTATTCATGACACATGTTATTGACGCTATCATATTGAATTGGAATTATATTATGACACATTCCTTCGGTTTGGTAAAACATTTTGGACGAACTCACCTCCCAGAGTTCATGCTTTTATATGTGAAATAGGTTAATTTTTAAGGGCAGAATTCTGCTAATTTTATATTTTTGGGGCTTCTATCAAAAAATAAATTCGCTATTTGGTAATTGTTAGTCTCTACTATCTCCTATATTTCGATAAAATATGTTTTTGTATCATAATATTCGCCAAAATTTACACATTTCAGTGTTAATTGTATGTTTCATATTTAATATTTTCCTACCTATCTATAAACAAGTTTTTTTCAATCCAAGGCAATCTCCTAGAATACTATACTTAAGTATAATATTAGAATCCTTAAAAAATACCATGATCTGAAATTCAATGTGAAAGAGATAGTCATGGGATATTTTACAACAAAAGATGTGTCGGTGGAAAGAAATGCGATCATTGTGGAAATCTAGATTTATTCCACCATAAATATCCTATTGATATGAATGATCAACCATTGTCTAATATAATAGTTGATTGAAAGAGATATGAATATGTTCTTCCCACAATTCTACAAGTTCTACAAATTCTCTTTCCAAGAGGATTGATATACAAGAAGATAAAATCAGTGTTATATAGTTTTTGAAGAAGTTTGAAAAATAAATTTATAAATGCATCAAACATTCACATAGAGCACAAAAGCAAGACATGCAATTCAAACAACCACATGAAGTTTTTCGAGTAGGGACTATTTTCTCCATGGTTAATTTTGCAGAGAATTACACTTTTCAAGCACAAAAATAAATACAAAGTGAATATTATCATTTTGACCAAGTTTACATATTTGTCCATGTTCTATATATACATGCCCAACACATTGTTGATGATATAGAAAACACGAACGACAATCGACACGTGATCAAGGACTATCATTTCTATATCAGCGATGACCACACACATGATACACATTATGCAAACCATTGTTTTGATATTATTTATGGTTCATTGAAAACACATGGAATTGTAATGCAGTGAACATTGGATATGGTCAGATGGATGTGCAGGGCAATTTAAATCTTCACAATCATTCTTATGTCTATGTTGCCTTCATAAAAAAACAAACATTAAACATCATTGGATTTTTTTTAAAATTGACCATGGAAAAGGAGAGCACGATTATGCAGGGGCATGTGTAAAACGAGCACTTCAAAGGCATAAAATGAACCATATTTATGCCAATCGATTTGTGTGTGCTAATAAAGTTGTTCAATGGTGTCGTATAAATATCAACCATGAATGCAATAAACAATAAAAGGATGTGTGCAGGTATGAAATTTGTTTTCAAAAAAAAATTATTCAATTTTGAATGACTTTAACATGTACATATAGTAACATTTTACTCACATGTACACAAATTGTTTATGTTGGACTTGTTTTTTTGGCATACTGGAACCCAAGATGTAGATATACCAATCCCATATGATGCTAACAGCATTCATGGAACTCGAGTTTTACACTCAATCAAAACAAAAACCTTCCAAAATGTGTTTACATTTGATAGTAGGAATCTAACATGTTTTTTTCCTATTTGCATGGAGGACACATAATCAATAGAAATTTGTGAAAACATCAATGACAATTATGTTAAACCTTGGAAACAAAACGAAATTAATCAAAAAGGGAAAATGCCACTCGCAATATTTGAGGAGTTGGAATCAAACGGCATTGCAATATAAACAGATGGTGATATAATTTACGATCTTGTTGGAGAAGGTAACTTTATGTACACTTGAATAAATGTCATTTTTTATTTTAAAGATTTTTTACTTGAATGTCAAATATATATCTATATGTATGTGCATGTGTGTATTATATATATATGAAATTTGTTTGATAATGAAGATAAATATAATAAATTCAATGTTCTTATTTATGTGCAGGAGATGTATTTGTTGTGTGTGTACCCATAGACAAAAATGAAAATGTCAGATATTATTTGATGCGATGCACAGAGAGAAAGATGAAATTATTGGAGGACTATGATGACAAATGTTTTATATATAAAAGAGGGTCAATTCTATTGAAAAGTTATTTTTTTTCAAGAAACACATCAAACTGAAAGTGACGTTCACTTTAAAGACTATCAACCTGATGCCATATGTTTCCAATATAGTCATTTGGTATGCGCAGCTCGCATGAAGTTGATAGAAGTTAAAGCAAATAAAACATTTAAAGCTAGAATATGGAAGATGTCAAAAGTTGAGCATGAAAGAATAATTGAAGATGACATTCCTTTACGATATTATTTCTAATTTGAAACATGTTGAACATGATACATACTTTTTACATTGGACATCTTGATTGGTTTTATAATTATGACACTCAAATAGAGTGATTATTAATAAGTTCTCTAGATTGATTTGATGATTTCCTATGCACATTCCTTAAAAATTGATTGTTCAAAATTATAATGTTATGCACTTGAGTATGCATTATTAAATTGTCAAATTACGATATCTGTTTCACTTTGAAACTTAAATGATATTGTTCTTAGATTGTTGAGCTTATGTACATCAAATTGATGAAACTTATATGATATTGTTCTTACATTGTTGAGATTATGTACATCAAATTGATGAAACTTATATGATATTGTTCTTAGATTGTTGAGATTATGTACATCGAATAATGAAACTTATATGATATTGTTCTTATATTTTTGAGCTTATGTAAATCAAATTGATGAAACTTATATGATATTGTTCTTGCTTTGTTGAGCTTATGTACATCAAATTGTTGAAACTTATATCATATTGTTCTTACATGGTTGAGCTTATGTAGATCAAATAATGAAGCTTATATGATATTGTTCTTAGATTGTTGCACTGATGTACATCAAATTGATGAAACTTATGTGATATATTGTTCTTAGATTGTTGAGCTTATGTACATCAAATTGATTGATGAATTGTATTGATTGGCCATTATTAGAATTAATGTGCCATTGATCTTCAGGAAATGAGTGCCATTAGATTTAATTATTATGCAGTGTAAAAGGAATGAATAATACCCACTGAACAAAACAAATCTCATAGGAAACATACGGTTATTGCTTAGTATAATTATAGTATAAACTTCATTAATATCAGCATTATACAACAATGTTACAAATAAGGGAATTCGAATCATGTGGGTAGGATTCGAATCCACCAACTCAATCTGACTGCATGGATAACTAGAAGTGTCTAAATCACTATCAGAGTTCACTAGGCTAACTCCATATGTATAATTCAGTCTCCCAATTAGTTACAATCAATCAAGCCAATCTAACTGTAGTGGTAAGTGAAAAGTATAGGTAAGAATAGGTGCCTTCCCACATGTAGCCATGCATAAATGATGCTAACTGAACTGAAGGATATCTAATTGAATGTAACCAAAGCATAACTAAGCTTAACTAGTGACCAACTGCCAACAACTGAAGGAGGTTGGTGCCGACACTTCTAGTGGCTCCTAAATTGTAGGGAATGGTCTAGGAGGTGCATAAAATGATGCATGAAGGTGTAGTCAGTTGCAGATAACCTCTATCTATGTTCCCAACTCTAGTGACTGGTACATGTGACCCCATTGGCCCAAGTGGACCCAATAATAACTAAATGACTCCTAATTTAGGAAAATATAATCTAATAGACCAGTTTTGACAAGGGAGGATTATAATCGTAACACCCCCCCTGAATCCTAACTTGGACAACTGCGGGCCCTGGAAATAAGGCCAAAGTCACCCATATACAATATAATTGAATTTAAAAAATGCTTCTTAATAAATTGAGGAAATAGGGGAAAACCCTCATGGAACCCCCCTCCCCCCCCCTCAAGATAAGCAGTGAATCAAGAAAACAAGTTTTGAATAAAAACTTTGAGAAAATTTTGTTGTAGTTTGCAGCATTGTGTAGTAGCAAATGCAATAACTTAGTTCTTCTATGCAACAACATCCTAAGAATGTGCATGTGAACCTATGAATCCAAAATAAATGATTATGTCTAGAGGAATATTCCTCTTTGGAAGAAGAATAATTTGCTCAACTGAATCAGGAACATAGATAGCTGCAAGATGAAAACTAGACCCATGTAGAGCAACCAAAATCCACTAATGAGAGAACAAAAGTGCTTGAGAATTTGAACCATGTGAGGAACACCCAAGCAACTGATATATGTAAGCCTTGAACATCAACCCATGTGAGGTAAAATCATCCCCAATTGTTAGGACCAAGTGTCCAGGAAGATGTAGAATGTCTCCATCTTTACTTGTTCTGTGAGGAGATGAGTATATGATCAAAGGTAGAGAAGCCTTGAGACTGTGGATAGAAAATGATTGAGATCCATAATATGCTATAGCTTAAAAAATAACCAATAATTCATAAAGTATAATATCAAAAAACTCATGAGATAAAACTGACATCAAATCCCCAACAACAATTTTGAGAGAGACTTGAGGTACTTGATTGTTCACACCAAAATTGATGAGAACAACTAAGAGCATTATTGAAATCTTTTGAAACTTAAAACTTGAACCAAATAAGATCATATCAGATCCAAATAAGTTCATATCAGATCCAAGAGGATGGAACAAATCCAAGTGCTTCACCGTGATGGTATATGCACAATTTTCTACTTCTTCAAAACACGGAGTACTGGTGCTTTCAATCATGTAGGAATTTTCTGGAAGCTCAAGATTAATAAGGGTGAATGGATCACTCCTCAAATATGATATTATTTGAAAAATATCTAGATATCCATAAAATATAATATTAACAAACTCATAAAATAATACTGACATCAAATCACCAGCAACAACTTCGAAGGAGAATTGCGGTACTTGATTTTCCACACCAAAATTGATGAGAACAGCTACAAGCATGAATGGAGGATCTTGAAAATTAAAAATTGAAACAAATAATATCAGATCATATCCAAATAATATCATATCATATCCAAAAAATTTCATATCAGATCCAAGAGTGTGCTCCACCGAAATGGTAGATGCACAATTTTCTCCTTCAAAATTTTGAGTATTGGTGCATTCAATCATGTAGGAATTTCCTGGAAGTTCAATATCGGTGAGAGTGAAAGGATAACTCCTAAAATATGATATTATTTCAAAAATATACATGGTATTACTTATCTACACACCAGCAACATCATTAGTGAAATAGAAATCAAATTCCTCTTCATTTTCTGAAACAATCATCAGTAAACTATGCACATAATTTAAAATAGAAGAATCACTTGTGAATTTTTGCATAGAATGGAAGGAGAGTTTTTCTTCAATAAAATAGATTCAAATGTATTATTTTGGATCATACTTATGATAATATGAGATATCATAGATCTCATAAACTTTAGGAGAAGCAAGAGAAGGATTCACTCCAAGGAGACATTCTTCAATTTGAATTGACTGTGTGGTAGATTCTTCTTCTTCTTCATCTTCAACAATTTGCTTTGCTACAGGAGAGGGAAAATAGAGTAAATTATTGAACTATTCATGCTGGATTTTATTTGAACCTCTATCAACAGCTGGGAATTTAGAGTCATCTCACATATGACTACCAGGTCCTCCTGATAGAGAGAAAGTGGTGAAGGGATCCTTGGAGGAAACCATGTGGTTGGATGATCTAGAATATATCAATTAAGCCTTCGATGAATTGAGGAATTCCTTCAAGGAATGGAATATCTCATGTTATTCAATCTGCTCTCTAACATCATACATCTCTGCACCTTATGTAAGGTAAATATTGTTCTGTACCGGGAGTTCTTTCAACTGGTCGAGGGTCTTCTTCATGCATTGGATTTCTAGATGAAAGCCTCTCATATAGTATGCACATCTAGTATTTTGTTTTCTGGAACTTGAGGCTCCAGCAGAAGAATTCTTATTCTCTTTAGGATTTGAATAATATGATTTAGGATCCTTCCCCTTGTTCCTCCCTTTATCTTGTGCATTGGTATATTCTGTCATAAAAAGAGCTTGGTTCTTGGAAGTTTGGAGGACTCCCATCTGGACAAACGTTTCTTGCTCCTGTATTAAGGACTCAACAAACCCATCAAGTGAAGGCATCTTCCAATTAGGAATGGAAGCTCTTCCAGAATTGAAGGTAGAGAAAAATAAAGAATACTCAGAACCAAGTTTGCTAACTACGGAGGGCACAAGATGATCATCCTTTCTCTCTATTCCACACTACTTACATTGTAGTGCAAGAGACTTGAATTTGGTAAACAATTTTTGTATGGTATCGAAACTACTAGGCTACAATGATATTAGATCATTCTCTATAATGTGTCCCCGAAGCTCATCTTTCTTTCCACATAGGAGTTTGAGCTTCTCCCAAGCTTCTTTGGGAGTCTTCAATCCCTCAATATGAAAGAGGAGGTATACGAAGATGTGAGAACAAAGGAATCCAAAGGATTCATCCAACTGGTTCAAGAAATTTTTATTCTGAGCAGGATGATAAGGTTCAGTCTCTCGGCCCATTGTCAACCTGTACAGTCCAAGATTGCGCAAGGAGACCTGCATATCTGCCATCTAATCAATATAGTTGAAGGGTGTCAGGATTTTGGGTAAGAAATATTGATTCTCCATCAATTATCCTTTCGATCAGTCAATTTATTCATTCAAGATACGTAGCACCTGTAAGAAAACATTGCAAAAAAAAACAATTCCCACTATGTTAGAATCAATCCTTCCCTCTCGACATGCACACTTTCTCAGGGTCCGTCACACTCGCAGATAATTATTTAAATGAATCCAGGGTTAGAAATGCACAGATTGCGGGACTTATGTGGAAACCCAAATGATTTTGGTGTACAATGGAGAGTAGACAGACTTGAAGCTTTCCTGAGGAGGCTTTGATACCATATAATATTTTTCATTACACCAAAACCTACAGATGTTTAGGAACATTTTAAACCGAGCACAAGGCGATATAAACCAAAAAATTCCCAGAGGTGCAGCGGTTATACCATGTGGTTGAATCGATATTCCAACACCCCCTCCAGGGTAGCTTGGGGGAATCGATTCTGAGACCTATGCTCTGATACCATATTAGAATTAATGTGCCATTGATCTTCATGAAATGAGTGCCATTAGATTTAGTTATTATGCAGTGTAAAACGAATGAATAATACCGACTGAACAAAACAAATCTCACAAGAAACAGACACGTATTGCTCAGTATAATTGCAGTATAAATTTCATTAATCCCAGCAGTATACAACAATGTTACAAATAGGGAATTCGAATCATGTGGATAGGATTCGAATTCACCAACTCAATTTGACTACATGGCCAGCTAGAAGTTTCTAAATCACTATTGGAGTTCACTAGGCTAACTCCATATGTCTAATTCAGTCTCTCAATCAGTTACAATCAATCACACCAGTCTACTTGCAGTGGTAAGTGAGAAGTAGGTGAGAATAGACGCCTTCCCACATGGAGCCATGCATAACTGGTGCTAACTGAACTGGAGGATATCTAACTAAATGTAGCTGAAGCATAACTAAGCTTGATTAGTCACCAACTGTAAACAATTGAAGGAGGTTGGTGTCGGCACTCCCAGTGGATCCTAAATTGTAGGAAATTATCTAGGCTGTGCATAAACTGATGCATGAAGGTGCAGTTAGTTGCATATGACCTCTATCTGTGTTCCCTACACTCTAGTGACGGGTACATGTGGCCCCATTGGTCCAACTCGACCCAATGTTACTAACGCACCCAATAATAGCTAAATGAATCCTAAGTTAGGAAAATATAATCTAATAGACCGGTTTGGACAATGAAGTATTATAATCCTAACATCCATAACTTTTTAACATTATGATATGTATCAAGTAAATAGCCATAATTGTTACTTTTGTTCAATAAAAATTTCTAAAATAACAAATTAGATTAGAAGAGTTTTAAAATACTTACATTTTTCTTATTGTGTCTTACATGGATTTTCATTCTTTTTATTGTTATATACAATATTGTTTTATTAACAGAATTTAAACAAGTGGTCCTACCAAAAAGTCAATATTCAAATTGAAGCACTCTATAAAATTGCATTATATACACTAAGATTATTAACCAAATATAATCATAATATCAATGATTAATCATGATATCAAAATGATAAATCAATGAAATTGAACTTTGAAATATAATAGCATAACTTAAGTCTCTTATGTATCTTTCCCTCTATGATGGCCATGAACTTCAAAATAAATATTGTTTCATTTGTGGAATGATTAGGAAGGTACATGTACTTTAAAGGAAAACATGGGCATTCCAAAAACACTTGACAACAACTTGTTTAATACTATTAAATACAACTTGCCACCATATAGTTATAGAAAAAGCTCTATTCCATTTAAGTAAAAAAATTTATTTTTTCAATGTATTCATAAGAAATCTTCATAACAAATAATTTGTTATCAATTTTTATTAGAAGGGTAAAGATGATACATTAAAGTTTATAACTATATAAAGCAATATTCAAGAGAACCTTAACAAAAAACAGTAATGTCTTTATGTTCAAATTCTCAACATTCTAAACCAATATTCTCAAATTCGCAACATTCTAGACCAATATTCAAGAGAATATTAACACAAAACATGTTTCCTCTTTTCATAATAATCTTCTTATGTAAAGCAATAAACAAAGATTGAAAGAATATTGAATTAGCTTAAAAATAACAACCAAAAGAGAGGATTTTTGGCACATGATAAGTCAAACTAATTATTCTAGAAATAATAGTGTCCTAGAACGATTTATATAGTCATACACCTAGAGTTTATCTTATAAGGAAACTAATCGTAAAACCAATATTCTATTATAAAATTGGTATAAAGTGTATCTGATTGAATATTCATCAGATATTATTCTACATAGATTATTG
>LPNX011182299.1:153940-197425 GCA_001517045.1 Pseudotsuga menziesii | reverse complement strand
AGCTGATCATATTTCTTTTCAATACCACACTGCTTCAGCTGCAAAACTAGTGCTTTGAACTTGGAGAAATATAGCTGCAGGGATTCAAAGCTACTGGGACTGAGAAATCAGCTCATTCTCGATCTGATGTCCCCTCATCTCATCTGTCTTTCCAAAAAGATCAGAAATATTCTCCCATACTTGATCCGGTGAAGTTAATCCATCGAGATGGAAAAGGAGGTCTCAGGAAATACTGAGACATAGGAGGCCATAGGCCTCATCTCTCTGATTGTGCCATTTGATCTTCTCTGCAACTGCATTGGGCTCTACTTCTATAGCCATAGTCACCCTATAGAGGCCTTTCTCTCTCAACAAGATCTCCATCTCTACTTTCCATTCAAAATAGTTGAAGGGAGTCAAGATAGTTTTCTGTGAATCCATTGCTTTAGAAAATCTGTCCCGGCTGTCAGTAGAAGGATCCCAGTCTTGATGTCGAACCTGCAAAACAATTTTTGAAGGAGAGTAACAACCTATAATGGCTATAATGTATAAATTGTGACCAGCAATAGATTAATTTCACTCACAACAAATTACAATTGATCATGCAAAATTGTCAACAATGGAGACTGAAAATGGAGCTGTAACACAAAATTATATTAACTCAGTGTACAATAGAAAACCCTATACATAGGTTGCTGAATATATAGAATACATCAATAGGTTGAATGCATAAGGAGGCATCCAAAACTAGCATAAAGTAGGCTTACCCAAAATAGGCAAATCCCCCATAGGTGTAAAAAGCTGATCCCAAATCTGTCATGAGGCTCACGAATTGTCAAGGGGACATGGGCAAGATAATGAGTGGTGGCATGGCAGCTCATACATGCTTTTACATGGAAGAAAGAGTGGAGGATGAAAGGGCAAGAAAACAAGCTCACCTCACCTAGTCTTGCTTTCCTATGTGCCTTAAAACACTGAAAAAGCAGTCAATAAAGCAAAAAAAGCAGAAGGGCACCTAGGAGGCCAGAAATAAAGTAGATTTGATTCCTAAGGCTTTCCCAAGTGCTACATGAGTCAAATATGGCAAGGTTGACCTCTATGGATAGGCAATTAGCAACTTGCACATGGTGGGACTCATGAGCTAGGCAAATAAGACAAAAAATAAATGAATTAATGTCTAAGTGGGTAATACTATGGGTTTTATTATTCTAACAATCCCACAGTCACATCAGAGTGGCTCTCATCTCTAGGCTGATTATTCTTGGTAACTAACCAAGTGCCTCCATTCTCCTAGAGAATGGCCTTCAACACTTATATATGATCATGTGGGAACAAATCCCTCAATCACATCAGAATGGATCTACACTGATCATGTGTTAACACAACCCACAATCATATTAGAGAATCTCTGTTCTTACATCTGACCATAGAAGGAACCAATCCTCTCACCATGTCAGAATGGCTCACGGACTCATCACTTCCCCTTGGAATGAACATCGATCTGGAGAACACCAAGATTCTCCCTGAAGTACTCAAACTTCACTCTAGCCAATGGTTTGGTCAATACATTAGCTATCTGTTTGTCTGTCGCAACATACTGGAGCTTTACTGCTCCTCTATGCACCATATCCCTGATATAGTGATATTTGATCTTGATATGCTTCGACTTGTCATGGAACATAGGGTTCTTAGACAACTTCACACAACTCTGGTTGTCACAATATATAAAAGTAGCATCCAATTGGAGATCAAACAAATCAAACAGTAGCTTCCTCAGCCATAATTCCTCACAACTAGCTGAACAAGCTACGACATACTCTGCTTTGGCTGTACTCAGTGCCATGCAAGAATGTTTCCTACTAAACCAAGAGATCACACCTGACCCCATACTGAAACAACACCCTGAAGTGCTCTTTCTATCGATGGTACTGCTTTCCCAATCTGAATCAGCATAACCCTCTAGGTTAATCTTCCGATTTGCCTCATACTTGATCCCATAATCAACTGTACCCTTTAGGTACCTCAGAATATGATTTGCAGTAATAAAGTGAACATGTCTATGATCTATCAGGAACTTGCTTAATGTTTTCACAGCAAATCAAATATCTGGTCTCGTATTCATTAGGTACATCAAGGACCCAATCATCTGACGATACATCGTAGCATCAACTGACTTTGATGAAGAAACACTCAATAGCTTAGGGTTTGATGCCATAGGTGTGGTCATGGCCTTGCATCCCATCATCCTAAACCTCTTCAGGATCTCTATTGCATACTTCTCTTATCCCAGGGATATTCTGCCACACCTCCATGCCTAGAAAGTAGTGCATCATATCCAAGTCCTTCATCTCGAACTTGGAAGAAAGTCTCCTTCTTACAACTTTAATGAGTTCCTCTTTTCTGTAAGGAACAGGTCATCGACATATAACAGGAGCATCACTGGTATTCTGCCTTCAACCTTGAAGAAAAGGCTGGAATCTAATTTACTCTCTGTAAATCCTAGAGTCATCAGTAATATTTCCATCCTGTTGTACCATGTCAAAACTCAGGATCTTCTATAATCACTCCCTCTGAAGTGAAGCATCATTCTCCCTCTTTCTTTCGTACTCTATGCATTGAAACATTCTGTACTGGACTGACAAGTAGCTTCCTCTGCTACTAATATTCTATGTATCCATATAGGGTCACTGGATATCAAGATCCTCTATCTTGAACCTTTTCAAAAATTATTCTCGCACCCATCTATGAGTTTGTCATCCTCTATAGGCTTTCATATTCAACCTTGTAGCAAAGGTTAAGATCTTCATCTCTCTAGGTGATATTCAATATCCTCATGTATGTGTCATCCTATGGGTGTGTTTTGAGCTTGTACAAGGCCTTCTTTCATTTGCACACATGATTTTTCTTGTCATGTGTATTTCTGGTGGCTGCAAATATATCCTCATAATCTATGCCTCATGCTACAGATCTTGCCTAGTATCCCACAATGTTTCGATCTACTGCATGATGGAAGTATGAACTTCCCTTTAGGTCTTGATACTGCATCCTACACATAATTCTTCTTGAACTTGTCTTCCCTATATTCTTGGCTAATTCTTCATAGCTGGAAGGTTTTGCATCAATGATGTCGCTGCATTCGTCATATTATTCTTCATCTTGAACTGTCGTCACTTGTTCTTCGAAACAAGTCTCAACCTTGTTTTTCTTGTAGGCGATTGTACGCGATATTTCCTAAAATTCAAATGCACCAGTTGTATGATTAGAAACATTTCATAATGCATATTCATAATGTAAATTCTTATGCATCGATATATGATCATGCAACTATTTTAGCCAATACAACATTCATCCATATCTCACGGAAACTTTTCTAGACGCCTTCCATCTCTACCAAAACGTCATTGAGATTTTGCACTAATCCAATATGTCAGCAAAGAGGGAGTCATTCTAGATAAGTAGCAATGGAGAGTTGTATAGCACCATGAGTTACTTACCCATCACATGCGTATTAGTAGTATACTGTCATTAATGCAAACATTCTACCATGCATAATACATCAACTGAATATAAACAAATGCATAACAAAACAATATCATGAAATGACAATTGAATACTTATCTTTATTTGTTTCATGGGTAGAATCGTTCCTGAGCCTTCAGCTTCAACATATTCTTCATTCATCATTTCTTATGCAAATGCTAAGATGGATAAGAGGTTCTTCAAGAGTTGAGTCCTTCAAATTCCTCATCATTTGAGGGATCTTCTTTGTATGGCAAGAGCTTGATCTTCTGTTGCTCCCATCTTCTCTTCTCTTATTATGAGTTGAGCTTCTTCTTCTTCCCCGAGTCTACTGAAAGTAATCACTTCCTTCTAGAACACGTTCCTCGAATGAATGAATCCCATGATCCAAGGAGGCCATTCAAGGTAGTTATCACAACTTCTGCATTCTCCACTGCTTCTTCTACTGCTACAAGTTTTTCTTTGATTTGAGAGACCCTTGTAAAGTATGACTGTATGGTCTCTGCATTATGGATCTCCACATTCTTCAACTATTTTCTCAAACTCATCTTCCGATTTATGTTCTTCCCTTCAAATAGATTGGTTAAGGAATCAAACATCTATTTCTGTGTCTTTAAGGAAGACACTTGTGGTATAAAGTGATCCTTGATTGAATAAACAATGATCTTCTTGGCCTTGACCAAGTTCTTCTTGTGTAAGGCTTTTTAGCCTCATCTCCCTCTGGAACTGGAACCTCTCTACTTATGTAGGTGTCCAATTCATTTTCTGCAAGAATGAGTGAGATCAAATAATTCCATGTTTGGAATTTGTTAGTTTCACTAAGATTGTCATCAAGCTGGTGTGATTAGACGTTTTGAAATAAGAACCTCAAACGTAAATAGAAAAAGATTAGATCTTACCAATTTGAGGTGTCCGTCCTGGTTCCAAAGCTAGCTAATCTAGGGTTTGTTAGAGAAACTCTAATTTTAAAAAATTGGAATATTTCAGATCTGATTGGATACAAATATAGACCTCTTGAAGGTGAGCTGTCTACTATACTCCTTTTTTGAAAATAGTGGAGGGAAGCTCCCGGAATAGGAAGCCCTAGTTTACCAATTTCTTCTGCAGAAAATCCAGATACTGTTTCTGTGGTATCTCCAAATGTACTGCACCTCTGTGTCTAAAATTTCATAGTAAGGTATCCTTGTTTTTCCTCGTTCCAATACCATAGGTTTCATCAGAATTTGTTTCACCCATTGGGACTTATGAGAGTTTTCCCAAGGTGACCTGTTTTAGGACTATTCAGCGTAGCGAAGTTGTACGGATTTCCATGTGTCACTGTTTAATCTTCGAGGTCTGAAAATTTTACCACAGAAATTAAAGTCCATTCCATTTCTTTAACATCTTGAGAAATATCATTTGGACCTTCACAGCCCGAGATATAGCAATTCTCCCCAGGTATCCTATTTGGGGAGGTATCCTAGGAGAGGCTGGAACCCTAACTTGGAGGGATAATATCTCCTAGTAAATAGCGAATATGATGCTGAAACTTGGATAGAGTGTACATCATGAATTTATATTTGAACTATGATTTTTTTGGATATTAATCCTTCTCCAATATCGAGATATAGCGAATCTACCAAAACTATTAGTTTTAGTATTTTAGGGTTTTTCATGCCCAGGGTCAAACTAGGGTTTGACTTTCCCAGAGTTTTACCCAACCAAAAATCTCAACCTAGGTCTCTAAACTTCGATTTTAATGAGGAGATAAATCCTATGCCGAGCTCACTCAAAAATTCCTCTTCCATAAAAAGCCCTAATTTCCCGCACCAAAAGCTGAAAATGCCCGGAATCAAATTTTGCTTTGACAGAAAGATGTGCCCTTCAATGGAGAGTTAGCCTAGCATCCTTTTGCTGATGGGGTGTGGAGAGAGACCGAAAAATTAAGAATCCCTATCTTTTTCAGTTGCACAATGTCTTCTTCTCAGGTTAGCTCTGATACCATGTTATATTTTTATCATTTAAGCAATATGATATTAGGATCTTATCTGAGAGAATAAAATGCACAACAATAAACACAAGAGACAAGAGACACAAAGAATTTCCCTCAGGGAAACCATAAAGGAGAAAATCCCACAACTTCCTTATAGATATAATGAGCACCAATGGCAGTAGTAAGACCTGAAAACATAAAGATGATCTTCAACAGCTTGTTCTCTCTCTCTCACTTGAGAGAGCTTCTCCTCTCTCACTCATGCGCCCCAATGAGTGTGTGTGTGTGTGATAAATAGAGAGTCTCACTCTCTATTTATATTCTTTCTTTCACTTAATTTCCACTCCAACATGTCGGCCTCACTTAACAATTACTTACCAGGGCCGACATCTCTAGGAGAGTCTAATAACCCTAGTGCCCCACAACTGTGCGGACTTTTCCCTCCGATCAACAAGGAGGGTTAACCTTGATTCAATTTTGGGGACTATTACCCCAAATTATAATGGAGGGTTAGCCTCAATGACTTTACATGACTTGTTTACATTATTTAATCTCCCGATCGAAACATCAGGGCATGACATGACTCAATTACATTACAGATACTTCCTGGAATAAACATTGGTGTACAATACATAAGATATACAAGTGAATACATTCCAAAGTTACAAATACATCAACATAACACATGCACCATTTAATTAAGATTCAATATATAAATTTTATATTGAAAAAAATGAGGGTTAACCTTGATTCAATTGTGGGGACTACTGCCTTGAATTACAATGGAGGGTTAACCTCAATGACTTTACATGACTTGTTTACATTATTTAATCTCCCGATCGGAACATCAGGGGATGACATGACTCAATTACATTACAGATACTTCCTGGAATAAACATCGGGGTACAATACATAAGATATACAAGTGAATACATTCCGAAGTTACAAATACATCAACATAACACATGCACCATTTAATTAAGCTTTAATATATAAATTTTATATTGAAAAAAATTTAATAAAAATAAGTTGGAATTTAAAATAATAAATATGAATAATTATACCTTGGTGAGCCCCACACCCAAAGAGGTCACCACATCCAAAGTTGTTGAAGGATGTAGATTCCGTTTACTGACCTTCAATTTTAATTTCATTACTTAAAATTTTCATACATACATAAAATTAATTTTTTATAAAATGCCAATTGTTATTTAATCATTATTAAAACATTTGAAAGGTGCAATTTACCTCGATATCTTGGAAGACACTAGGAATGTATCCCAAAATTGATGATGATAGGGGCCCAATACCCATAGTCCTAGGAGAAGGGATCAGAATCTGTGAACACAACCAAAATTTAAATCTTAGAAAAAAGTGTCATGACATTAATGAGAACATATAAATTTATAGATATTTATGCAAATGTACCTCTTTCATTGGCCCTAGGTTAACACTAGAGTTGACCATAAAATCACGTTCCTCCAACATTTGGGTGAAATGCAATTCACATGAGTTCATTTTAAATATCCATTGTTATATATATATATATATATATATATATATATATATATAAACAAACTAGCAAAACATGAATTAACAATTATGAGGTAAAAATAAAATATCTCACATACCTCACCCCTCCCTTCTCCCTTGTGATAAAGTAACTCAAACCACCCATATCTACAATGTTTTACATAGGCAATGGAATATTCACTGCTCATTGAATCTACCTCAATATCTATTTTATAAGAAAAACGTGCACGGAAATAATCACATGCTCTATGTCGATTCACGCCCACATCAACCCCCACTACAGAATATTGTAAGTTGTATCCTATAATGGTTCTCGCCTCTACAGCAATATGAGAGGTTGCATCCATATCTGGTCATAAAGTAACAAGTCTCTGTGGCTGATGCACCAAACGAGGTGTAGCCTTAGGAAACAATGGATCTCGAAAGGCTCCTTCCCATTCATACATTCTACCTTTTCCAATCCCATAAAATTTGGATGGAGCATCTGTGTAATATGGCCTCATGTCTTAAAAAAAATTTGCATAAATTTTTTTCGCAAAATAATGTGGGACTTCATCATTCCATGGAAATCTACCATATGCTACCAAGAATCTATCATAGATATGGTGTGCAATATCAGGGTGCTTGAAATATTGCACCTTTAACATATTTCGCTTCGGTCCTTTTTTAAAATTAAACATTGAAATGGCATCTTATTTTGATACCATCTTCTCTACATCAACCCACTTGTCAGGACCCTTCACCTGAGACTCCCGTATTCACATCAAGTGAATAAAGAAATCTGTTTTTGGCCCAATACTTCTATAGACATTAATGAACTTGCCTAAAGATTCAAAAATTATTTTCAAACTTTGTCGGCTCTCAACCGAGAGTTCCAAGTTAGCAAGATCATCCCTCAATTTGTTATGGTGGGATGTGCATTTTTCAAGGGTGACGGAAATAGTATCATTTTCCCAAGGAAGAGCATTAGGTATATTTGATGAATAAATGGTCATGGACTTACAACCATCCACATGTTCAAAAGTAACCTTTCGTTGAGCATTTTCATGACCTTGCTCTTGGCCCCTTGCAGCATCCTCAACATCTCCACCCCTTACATCATCACCCTTGTTTTCTCCAAATGAATCATCACCTTCAAAGACACCCCTTACCTCCTCAGCCTATGTAATGGGGATTCTCCCCTATCATGTGCTAATGCACAGACATTAGCTTTCCCAGAGCATAAGGAAGAGTTCAATGGAATTACAAAAGAAAAACTACTATAGCAACAACAATAACAATTTTTTTTAGGGTTTTTTAATATAGAAACTAACTAATGCATAAAATAAACACAAAATACCTTTTTTCCTACAAGATGGGCCACCATAGCCATCCTCGGAAGTGGTTTCGCAGCCTCACTGGTTGGTTCTACTGTCTTCTCCATGAACAATTGTCAAACGGGGGATGGATCCAAAGTGGGTATGGACATATCTCAATGTACACCATGGGAAATGGCATGGCTAGGGGAATAATGACAGGAAAGTATGTGGTATATCTGAGAGAAAAATGGCACAATGTAACCACAAGTAAATGGAAATCCAAAAGTGTTTTGGGAGAGGCCTTCACAATGTATTTATATTATGGTACTATATTTTTTTTACCCAAGGTGGTGATCCATGGTATTTTATTGCCCATGGTATTCATGTATGGTATTTTGACCTTTACTCATTTTTAGGGTTTTGACCCCTTTTTTGGGAGAAAGTGGGGATAAACCATAATGAATGCTCACTATCCCTTCATTTATTGGAAGGAATAATGGTGTTTTTGACCATTTTTGGTGGAAATACAATTGTAAAGGTCAAAAGTAAGGGAAATATAGTGGGAATATGATGTATGTGTATGGTTTAGATTATGGAGAGATAGGTGAACACTTTTTAGTGTTAATAGATTGCCCCCTGATGTGTGAGGGAAATAACTCATCGTATGGATGATGGACATCATAGGATCATGGGAATAATGGTGACAACATTGGAGAGACTGGAGAGACCCACAGAGAAGTGGAGCTTCCTCGTTTGAACTACGGTGGCTTTTGGTTTTTTATTGATTCTAAAAAATGGATGAGATACATATAACGTGTGACATGCATATGGACGAGGCAGGCATACCCATGCTCATAACAACGTCAAAAGAATAAATAATGGGATCAAGGCTCAAAACATGAGATTCAATCAATACATATACAAATAATGATACATAATACCGGCCTCAGTGGGAGGCTAAATACAATGTTGATTTGAAGAACTGATACATAGGAACAATGGAATCCTCATGGAATGCAATATCACAACTGATGCTCTGCTGGATCTGGAAGTGTACATATGTATGGAATCAATGATTGAGAGTCAGAATCTATATGGTACTATATATAGTATTAAGTTCTAGAGGTACATGGGATGATAACACTGGGAGATTCTGAACACTGTCACCAACGTAGCCTGAAAATCACAAGGGACGTGAGAATATATTGATCCCATAGATAGACTCACTGATTTTCTAGATTCAGGTGACAACCGGGGTCTTTGACCAAATAATGAATAGACCAATACCTTGTACGAAGCTCAATGGTGGGATGATGTAGCTGAAGTCGAGCACGTGAGCCACAACCAACTCGAAAGGAACTAATGACTCCTTTCAAGTGGTCCAAGGAACTGATCAATAAGGTGGATGAAACCAGGATACAGGGACGTCTAGGTGTATCCTCTGGAATAGATTTATTGACGTCGACAGAGGGATACCTACAACTAATCATGGCAATGATGTTTCCTTGATGAGGAGCATGAGGGGGATAACCAAATACATGAAACAATCAGGGGACTGACACATTGAATGGGGGAATAGGGGCAGGAGAGTACAGGGGACTCAAACTTCCTTTTTTCAGAGTATGATGGCAAGGTTGAACTAGAAGCAAATGAAACTAACTCATGGGAGAGGGATCATAGCTATAATACTGGGAAGATGACTGCAATGGGAAATACTGAGGAAGGTCACTAGAGCCTGACTACTTAGGAGATCCAAGGAAGACTCATCGCAGAATACTTTGAACAAAGGAGACCCAATGGGGGAAATTTTCCAAACTGTGATATCATATGTGGTGGCGTCTAAAGACATTGTTTGGTCCTTCTTCATAGTTTAAGGAGCAAAAAGAAGGGATATAAGTAAGCTCAATATGCTAAGATCTTGTGGATTTTTACCAAGCTTGAGAAGGTAAATACTCGATGGTGTTTTCATTTTTAGAGAGTCTGAAAACAAGAAGAATACTCCAGTGTGATCTCTTTTTCATATGTAGTCTCCTAAGCCAGAAAAAGGATAAAAGTATACAAAGGAGAACTCTCCCACCCTTGTGGGGGATGGGGGACTTCTTTACCGTTGGCAGTCCAACCAGGCTGGAACAGGTTAAACCTATATTGACTGGACGGTAGTTCAAATAATTTTACGAGCACGAACGAATCCAAGTTTACTCAACAATATTTTCTTGGTGAGAGGGCTAGAAAAGATATTAAAGACAACCCATGATGAGATTTTTCATAAATTATAGTCCCAATGCCCAACAAAGCATAAAAGGATACAAAGGGAAACGTTCCTGGCTTGCCAATGTGCCAGGGTAGTCCTTTTCTTATGATAGTCTATGCAGTCTGAAAAAGGATATGAAATAGGCTACATAGATTCCCTTTCAAATAATTTAACGAGAGTGAAAGGATTGAAGCTTGCTTGACAATCTTTTCATTCTTTTAGGAGACAAAAAAGAGCTTAACAAAAACTATGTAATGGTCAATCAAGCAAGGGGGAAGTGTTCAATATATGGAAAGAGCTTATGTTGTGAACATGGATGATAAGAATAAATGCATAACATTGATGGGTTCCCCTTGCGAGACGATGGATGGCGGTAAAAATATGTCCAATTGTGCAGTATGGATGGAGCAGATGGCTCGTGAACATGCCAATACATACAATGGGTGATTCACATGATGGAATCGAAATCAAGGTGAATTCCAGGAAATGGCCCATAAAATCATAGTGACATCATAAGATGAGGGTATCATCAAAATAAATAGGGCAGAAAACCAAACCCGGTGTTGTAAACGACGTCTCAAATAGACTCCGGATGACTCTGTGGTGAACAGAAGAAAAACTAGACCAAACAAAGGCCTATAAATAGGGGGGACCATATGACATGTGTCATTTCTACTCTTCAGTGATGAGTTGGAGTGGAGGACCCTCGAAAACGACTATTGTTTTCTTCTGTTTGGACCGATGGTTTTCTGATCCATGACTTGGAGGTAAGAGCTCTCATTGAACCCATCTTTTTTACTGGTTTAGTTTATGTTTTTATCCTTTTTACTGGTTTAGTTTATGTCGAACCCGGCCGCACCTGTTAGGTCAAAAAGCACGACTTAGGTCATACGTGTTTAGCATAAATGAGTGACCCAATTGCTCTTGTTCAGGTTTTTTGAGTGACTTGGGTCACACAAAAAGGCCGAACAGGAGTGACTCAACTCAGGATGAGTTTTGTGTGCTTGACTGGACCTGACAAGGATTGTGTGTATGTACAGGATGTAGCGGGTGACGTGGCAAGAGAGAGACATTGCGAACCTCTAGGAGGAGGTGCATGATCATCCACTAGTGCAAGATTTTATTGCTCAGTGTGGGTTATGGAAGTTTTTCTAGATCCCGCTCATGTGTTCAACAAAAATATTGTTGGACAAGTTGGTGAGCTTCTCGGACCGGGAGGCAGAGTGCGTTTGACTGGGATCCCTATGTTGGGTGTGATCGGTGACACTACGCTGAATATTAGGCATGGGGTGTCACTAGATGGCCTCTCCGAGTGGCATTGCTATGCCTTTGCATTAGTGCACTAATCATACATATTAGTGTGTGACAATGAGAGGCTTGAGACGCGAGCTATAGCATTGTCATTTCTGCATATATTGGGCTTGTCGGGCCCGCACAAGATCTCTGGTGGTTAGCTCTAGATTTTGGAGTGTGTTCTGAGGGGCACCTACATTGGGTAGGCCCAGATTTATCTGACTCTGGTTCGATGCGCGTTGAACCATTCAAGTTCAATGGGAGGGGATTTCTATTTCCCCTTATTCTTGTGCTAATTATTTTTTGAGTGACTTCCTACTGTACGGCTGTTAACACCCAAAAAGGGTTCACTGCCTCATCTGCCCCATTACATGGCTCATTTGTCCATTTTCCTACCATATTTCCATCAAAAACCCATAAAACCATCTAAAAAGCCTCCAAAAGGCTTAAAATGCCTCCAAAAGGCCATAAAACCCTCTTTTCCTCCAAAAAATATCCAAAATTCCTCCAAAAAGGAAAAAATATCCAAAAAGGAAGAAAAAATATAAAATAATGAGAAAAAGGAGAAAAAAACCCTAAACAGCTGAAACCCTAACCCTAAACCAACACTCCACCACTATAAATAAGTGATGGAGACCCCTTATTCAAAATCCACAATCACAAGTATCCTGCCTCTGCCAAAATTGCTCTTGAAACCCTAGCTCACCATTGAGATACTTTCACCGTGAGAGCCCCCTTTTGGCCCATTTCCACCATTGGAGAAAGAGAAGGAGCAGCTGGAGCTCGGAGCAACCTCTCGGATCAGCGACACGGGCTTCACCAACCTCCACATTGGAGGTCAGATCAATAAAAAAAAATCATTCTTTACTTTTTACTGTTTTGCTTCATGAACATGTTTAGATTAATTTTCATTACTGTTTAGCATCTTTTATTTCACATATTATTGAACTTCTACTAAGGAATCCATTTCCTTAGTAGGTGCTCATTCGCACAAGCTAGGGGTAAAACCCTAGCAACAATTTTGGCGACTCTGCTGGTTTTTTAATTTATTTTGTTTCCCGTTTTGTCCTTTCGGCTGTCATTTTCGGCCGTCGTAAACCGTCGTTTTTTGTTTCACAGTCGCGTTCCAACCGCGTCTTTTCATCCCTTAGCTGCGACCCGACCGCGCCTTTCCAGCTTTAACCCACGACCTGAGCACGCCTATTTTTTCCAAACCCGCGGTCCGCCCGCGTCTGTTCTCCAGAAACCTGCGACCTGAGCGCGCCTGTTTTTTCCAAACCCGCGGTCCGCCTGCGTCTTTTCTCCAGAAACCCGCGACCTGAGCGTGCCTGTTTCTTCCAAACCCGTGGTATGCCCGCGTCTTTTCTCCAGAAACCCGCGATCTATTCGCGCCTGTTTATTTCAAACCCGCGGTCCGACCGCCGATCCGATCTGACTTTTGCACTTGTTCCTGCTTTTGAACCCAGCCCCTTTGCTGCCATATTTTCTGCACCTACACAGCTATCTGTTCTACCTACAGCCCTACAGCCTTTTCTGCAACAGCATTTGTTGTCCCCCTTTACAGAATTTTTTTAAAAAAAAGAAAAAAGAAAAATTTTCAGCATTGTTTATTCAGATAATTTTGCATGGTAAAATTTTAATTTTTTCATTCAGTATTATTATTATTTAGGAAGTTGCCCTGGCACTTCTCTTCTAGGTTCATAACCTCACAAGCACACAATCTGTCACCTAATTCAAGTGAGACTTAAAAACTACTTAACTCAACCAACATTCTAACCCCACTTGGGGAACACAAAAGAATTTTTGTAGTTAGGTAGGATCGGGGGGATAGGCTTCCAAAAACACCCCTCGGTTACTTACACTTGAGACATAGTTGTTGTCCATTAGGGAACCAAAATCCCCTAGTATTTTTTGACACGGTCACAACCGGTTTATCAGAGGGCCTCTCCCTTAGAAGGGTTGAAGTCGTGAGATTGGTTCCGGAGGTCTGAGTGGAATACCGAACTCCATTCAGTAACTGAAAGGATGCCTTTCGTAGTTCTCGGGATATCCCTGTATAGGGGTATTGCGGTAAAAGGACCAAGCGGCAGATTTACCTTTCTAGACATGTCATGAATGGGGTATCTTAGTTGCCATTCTTCTAGGATTTGACGGTGTCCCTCCCGGTAGGGGGATACCTTAGCCACTTGGCTTTCCTATTCGTATTGTCTGACTTGGATTTCATCACCTTGCAGAGGATATGTCTAGTTGAGTCATAATACTTTTAGTTAGGTGTTTGCATGCTCCCTTACCTCCTTTTGGTCTAGTGAGTCCACCATTTTTTATTTGTAGGCAACCTGCTGTTTTTTTGGTATTCTGACCATTTCTGTTGACACTCCGCCTATTGTAGCACGCAGTTACAGTGGGTGTTTTGAGTTGTTTGTTGGCCTGAGCGCCCTATTTTTTGAGCTCTCCTTCTACACACTCGATTGCATTAGATTTTTTGAGCTGATTTGTAGTTACCTCAACCCACAGAGATTTGAATCCATTTGTCACCATTGGTTGCCCGAGACATTCTCGGTGCCTCAGAGGCGAGCCCCCACAGCACGGTTCACTTGACACCACCCGTCATTGACACAGATCATCATCACTTGATACCACTCATCATAGATCTCGAGCCTTGTCACTTGACTCCACTCGTCAGTGGCATAGAACTCCGTCACCAGATACTGACGCCCCTTATTTCACCTCCGATTCTGAGCCAGACTCCGAGAATCCCCTTTACACTGCCCCCACTAGCCCCATGGCTGGCGTGACTCCCACTCCCATCTTGGTAGGGACCGTTGGTGGCACATCCACCACGACACCAGTTACCACACCTACTTTGGGTATGCCCTCCACGGGGGCCCCCTCTACTGTCCCCCTCACAGCACCGATTCCCGCAGTGGGAATACCTATCCCTACTCCATTAGTGACCCATACTACCCATGGTGGTGCAGGACATTCCTATACCACCTTAGTTCCCCCACTTGGGGGCAAACTCCCTCACATGACCCCTCCACTTGGGGGCATCGGCCCCAACTTGTTCCAACCCACTACCGTGTCACATCCTTCATCAAGTTTTCCATTCATGGCTAGCCTCAACCTGCCTGACCTAGCCAG
This sequence comes from Pseudotsuga menziesii, assembly GCA_001517045.1. Taxonomy (NCBI): domain Eukaryota; kingdom Viridiplantae; phylum Streptophyta; class Pinopsida; order Pinales; family Pinaceae; genus Pseudotsuga; species Pseudotsuga menziesii. The sequence continues at coordinate 182,439 of LPNX011182299.1, read as the reverse complement.
ATTAACCAACGACCCCATCCGACACGACCCTGCGTGGCCTCACATGCCCACCAATCTCCCCTATGGAATCCCTAAGTTTGAGGGAAAGGCAGGTGAGGACCCACAGAACCATATCATGTCCTTCCATCTATGGTGTTCCTCCAACTCCATAGTAGACGACTCTATTCACCTCCATTTATTACAGCGCACTTTCACTGGCTCTGCTACCAAGTGGTATATCGAACAACCCCATGGAACCCATGCCACCTTTACTTCCCTTGGCTCGACCTTCTTGCAGTTCTTCCAGTTACCTGTCCGCTATGACGCAGGCGTTGAGATCCTACTATCATGCAGACAAAACATAGCTACCCACATCACGGACCACATTCATGAATGGCGTTGACGTCGTAGCCTATGCAAAATCAAGTTAGACGACCGGATCTTCCTAGATTGGTTCCTCAAATCCCTCCTTCCTATAATTGCTAAGGATGTGGCATCCGAAAGACCCCAGTCTGAAGAAGAGGGTATCCTTAAAGCCCAACAGTTCGATCTCATTTACGCCCAGTCGGGTTATCTTTATACCATAATACCTGACGCCCCTTGCGACGATTCCTCCCAGTGCGATGCGCCGAGGGCATCCCACGCTGCCGACGGCATCATTGGCTATGTCTCTTCGCAGCCTCAACCATTTTCCATAGCCCGTCCTACCCCTGGCCCTAACCCTTTGAGGGCTACCTCACAATCTGGAGCAAACAACCTGTATGCTCCCATGAAACATCACCACCATACCCATGGCCCTATTGTCCACCACAGTGTTTCGGTCATGCGACTCCTGCTCACGCCCCCCCTGTCGCACCTCAGCCCTACTATCACCAGCAGGCTGCACCAACCCCTGCGGCACACCCACAATCCACTCCACAGCACTATCAGCAACCCCCTCAGGTTGTTGCACCTGCGCAGCCTCCACCTACATATCATCCACCGCAGCCTGCTCCAGCCCACGCGCAACCTTAGAATCCACCTACTGTCCAAGGGAAAGTTTATGCTCAACAAAACCCGCAGCAAAACCAGAACAACCAATGCAACCAGGGCCAACAAAACCGCGGCAGAGGCCAAAATCGTGGGAACAACCAACCGACCGAGCAAGCTGGTCAACACCCTAATCCCCCCGCTAGTAATAATGTGGCCCCTGATAACCAAAACCCTGATCGCCCGCCCAAGCAGGCTAAAAACCCCATTTTTCGCACAAACTATCCTTGTTCTGTTTGCGGGGTCTATGGCCACTACACACATTTTTGTCCACATATGGAGCGAGTTCAACAACTTTTGGTTGCGGATGTACATCGTCAAGGGCAGGCGGCTCCTCAAGCACCACCCAACCCCCCACAACCTCAGCAGCCGCCTTTGGTGCTGCAAAAACCCTTACCTACCCAAGGTGTAGTGAACACTGAACCGTTGGCTCCCCCTCAAACTAATGCACCAACCCAACAAATCACTTACGCTGCTCCTGATCAACCCATGCTCGATTCAGGGACCCACCACTTGTTGATGATGTCCTCCGATGCGGTCAACCTCTAGACCCGGCGGAACCAATATGGCTCCACCCCTGAAGCCCCTCCCGCTGATACACCTACTAACGCTCATCCCACTGATCAGGCGTTACGTATACCTCCACCTCCACTAGATGGCGCTCCCAGAGCGCCCCGTTTCCCACTTCGCCGTATCAACAATAACCCCAATGCGTGGGCTGCGTCAAACTACAACATTGTCGATGACTTAGCCCAATCCCCCGCAGCCATGTCTGCGTTAGAAGTCTTAAAAAAATTCCCTTCGCAGCGCAAGAATTTACTCTCAGCCATTGGGGCTATTGATCCAAATGATTCACAGTTAATGGCATTTGATTTGGACCAATCCGAACCCTACCTGCCTTCCACTTTGGCATTCCAAGTTTTTGTTTCCATTCGAAATTTTGTCATCCATCGATGCATTATTGATGAAGGTGCCTCTATATGTGTCATGCCCACCTCCATCTGGCAGAAAATGGGATCCCCCCCTCTCCAGCAGTCCTCTACTACGTTGCGAGCCTACGGCGGCCGTTCAGCTCAACCCCAAGGCCTATTAACTAACGTCCCCGTCTCACTGGCTGGAAAAATTGTCCTCATAAACATAGAGGTTATCAATGCACAGCTTGATTACAACCTTTTACTTGGCCGCAACTACATGTATGCCATGCGAGCAGTTGCTTCTACTGTTTTCGTACCATGATGTTCCCCCATTAGGGACGTGTGGTCAGGGTTGACCAACTCACTTACCATGATCCCAATGCCCCCGCGGCACCCGAAAATGTTCTCCCCATGATTGAACAACCTGTTTCGGGTGCCACCACCTCATTCGTTTCTTCTTTGGGGACGGGCGTTTACTCTGACGCACCAATGACCTCAACCTTCCCATCTATTCCACCCCCGTCACCTGCCACTGAAGTGTCCGACCTATGTACCCTGTCCCATAACATGTGAACTCCTACTACTCAACCGCCTTTGTTGCCTCAACCCCCTTTGGTACCTAGTCACATTGGTGCTACACCCATCCATACCATTCCTTTCCTCTTCCCTCCCTCAGGAGTAGTTAGCGCCCCGATCATGGCCACCCTCAGCCTTGCTGGGTTAACCTTAGGATTACCTGTTTGGTATCTTTTGCCTCCCATTCGTCCGCCGACACCTGATGTCATCCTGCAACCGGTGCAACCCATTGTCACTACTAGTCAACCACCTCCCGGTGTCGCTAACCCATCATCCTCTGTGAAACCCCCCCTCCTCTTACCAAACCCACTGGGGGCAGAGGCCCCCAACCTTACACTGATGTCCCACCTCCTAAGACAGTCAAAAATCCCCCTGTGTTTTGCGCTCCTCCCAAATGCGCGCTGTGCGATGAGTTGGGCCATGCAACTCACCTATGTCCTCAGTTACCGACGTTACAGGAATACATGCAATTGCTTGACGATGACCCCACTATCCCAGTTGTCCATCTAGAATCAACCCCTAAGCCTCGAGACAAATCACTGCTCACTAACCACTCCTGTGCCTTATACGATGTCTACGGGCATTACTCACATCACTGTCCCGATCTCCCCGAGTACAAGTAGCTCTCTTTGAAATGAACAATCAGGATCTTGAGACGGCACCACCCACCATTGTGGAAATCCACCCCCCGAACTCTTCCTCTTTCGAAGAGGTTAATACCATTTATATGATCTCTTCCACCACTACTCCTTCGTCAACCAATTTGATGACACAAACATTCCGTACGGATGAGGAGATTCTCGAGGCTCTCACTACCCCAGATTATCCTTGGGATGACATGCACCATCGTTCCTACTTCCTCCCAGATGAATCTTCCTCGAACACTGCTACCCAATTTGCAGTTGAATCCAAAGACTTCCTTCCCCCCAAGGTCGACTGGTTCAAGGACCCTATTCCTGCTCCTGACGCCTTCAAAGAGGGTAACATGGCCAACATCTCACCTGTCATCCAAATTGATATCGCTGCCCCCGGAGGCACCCCCGAACTCATCGCTTTAGGAGCATCTTGCACTGCGCAGGATATTGAGGAATACAAAACACCCTTCAAAGAATTCCGTGATGTCTTTTCCTGGTCCTATACCAAAATGCCTGGTCTTGACCCTGCCATTATAGAGCACCACATTGACACATGGCCTAATGTACCCCCCGTTCGTCAGAAACAGCGTCCCATTCATCCCTCAAAACTCCCAGCTGTCAAAGCAGAGATTGAGAAGCTTCACATGGCAGGATTCATTTATCCTATTGCCTATACCACTTGGGTTTCAAACCCTGTTCCTGTCAACAAGAAACAAGGCACCATTAGGGTATGCACTGAATTCCGAGACTTAAACCGCGCGTGTCCCAAAGACAATTTCCCTACACCATTTATTGACCAGCTCATTGATGCATGTGCGGGGCATGAAGTCCTCTCATTCATGGACAGTTTTTCCGGATACAATCAGATCCAAATCCGCAAGGAAGACCAAGACAAAACCGCTTTTACTACCCCATGGGGAACCTTTGCCTATCGCGTCATGCCGTTTGGCCTAAAAAATGCTGGTGCCACATTCCAGTGGGCCATGACCTATTGCTTTCATGATATGGTCCATATCCTGCTCGTCTACCTTGATGACCTTACAGCTCGTTCCCGAAAATGATCAGACCACCTTGATGACCTTCGGCAAGTTTTTCTGCGTTGTCGCAAATATCAGATCCGCTTGAACCCACACAAGTGCGTCTTTTGCGTTCCGGCAGGCCGATTGTTAGGTTTCATTATTTCCCAGAAAGGAATTACTGTTGATCCCCTGAAATTCCAAGCCATCTTAGACCTTCCCTCTCCTCGAATTCTCCGGTAACTCCAAAGTCTGCAAGGGCGATCCAATTTTCTTCGACGCTTCGTTCCTGATTACGCCACAACCATTCACGGTTTCTTGCGCCTGCTCCGTACCCACATACCCTTTTTCTGGGACGAGCAATCCGGAGCTGCATTCGAATCCCTCAAGAAAGCTCTCACACAAGCCCCCTTGATCTCCCCTCCGGATTTCTCTCAGGACTTCATCCTTTACGTCTCGGCATCCGAGCATGCTGTGTCCGGAGTCTTGGTTCAAGAAGACGCCTCACGCCAAGAGCATGTCATTTATTACGTCATCCAAACCTTGTCCGTCCCACCCCTACGTTACCCATACGAGGAGAGACTAGCCCTAGCAGTGGTCTTTTCCGTCCAAAAGTTGCGACACTACATTTTACTTAGTCATACCACAGTCATCGCCGATTCTAACCCCATGGTATATCTCTTAAATCGGTGGCTCCTGCACGGCCATGTGGCTAAATGGGTCATTATCCTCCAGGAATATGACCTCACATTCCGAACACCCAAGACCACTAAAGCCCTTGCGCTTGCCCAGCTCATCACTGATATCCCTTCCTTTCTCCCGGCCTAACTATCTCTGAGGAGTTACCAGATAATCACTTGTTCACTATCTCGTCCGATGACCCGTGGTACGATGATATCTTGTTATACTTGTGCACGCAGAAGTTCCGACCCACCGTCACTCATAATGGACGTCGTTGTATTCGTCACCAGGCCTCTCGCTACCTCCTCCTAGGAGATGTCCTTTACCGGCGAGGAGTCGACACAATTCTTCGTCGTTTCCTTACACACGAGGAAGCTGAACAGGTCCTTAATGATTGTCATAGCGGTGCCTGCGGCGACCATTTCTCAGGGATGGATACTGCCCAAAAGGTTGTCCATGCCGGATACTTCTGGCCCACACTTTTCACCGACTGCATCACTGCGGTCAAGCATTGCCATAACTGCCAACTTCTTGCCCCCAAGGCCCGGACACCACCTGCTCCGTTACACCCAGTCGTCACCGTTGCTCCCTTTTGTAAGTGGGCCATCGACTTCATGGAGTGTAGACCCCCATCTGCGAATGGCCATAAGTACATCATTGTCACTGTCGATTACTTCACCAAATGGGCGGAAGCCATGCCCACCTTCAATTGTACCGCTGACACCGCTGCCCGTTTCTTTTTCAACCATGTTATCACTCGCTTCAAGGTCCCTAAACAGTTGGTCTCAGACCATGGATCACACTTTGAAGATTCCGTTTGGCGCGAGCTATCCACCTTTCTCAAGTTTTAGCACCAATTTTCCTCTGCATGAGGGGAAACCTCGTGAGCCTCCCATGAGCAGGTGGAGAGAGATGATGATCAGGGAGGGAGGCCGATTAGTGGGTTAGTTCTTTACTCAGGATATTTTTCACAGTGGTGAAATCTGCCAATCCTTATAGAGGACTACCCGTATGAAGGGATGGACTACCGTGGAGACCCAAAGATGCCTCGACCACTTGACTAGGTCTGGAGACCCAATGGTATATATACATGATGATTTATGTGGTTACATTCATATATAGTTTACTATATTAGTGGTATCAAGTTTATTTGTGTGATGGATACTAATGACATACAGTGTGCATGTGCAGACATCCGACCACAGCCTCCAACGGGCTATTAGACATAGAGTGGTAGAGTGGAGGGATTATATCCAGCTGCTCACAAAAATAGGGGGCACCAGAGTACATTGGAATCACTATGAATCGACATTAAGCACTTGATAGATGGGGTTACTATTGACGGATGGCAGTATATTGATGATGACCTAATCGCTGCATGCTACCATGCTCCTCTAGAGTGGATCCCCTTGATGAGGAGGATCGCAATCGTTGTTGAGTATGTCAGAGCAGTGACACATGGTGATGTACTGATGGAGGAAGAGGAGGAATCTAGTGAGGAGGACACAAAATTAGAGTACGAGGAGGATGAATCTAACTATAAGATAGTGATTCTACCCCTAGTGCAGTGGTGTATGGGGACTTTTGTATTATATATGATCAGCCGAGAAAGCTTGAGGAGCTTCTCATTTTGTATTGAACATTATGACATGATATATATATGCACATGGATGCACTTTTTATGTATTTTTTATGAGCCTCTTTTATGATTATGTATATATGATGTATATGACATATGTAAGCATGATTATATGATGATGCATGATGCAGTTTATTTCCTATATGCGATGATTGATGTGTGACTGTAGAACGTCGTTATCCATTTGGTATGCTATACTATTGAGACTTCTGGGAATGTGCATAAATGTAATTGATTCAAAATGTCTAACCAAATGTGTAGTGCACAGGAACTTTTTAAAGAGACATGGATCATGTACCCGGTAGTAGTTATTCAATTGGGAGATAAGCAAATGAGAGTTTAGGAAGACATTGAATTGATGAATACCCAAGTGGAGGACAACATCTAGGAGACCGCTGACACCATTGTACTCACCCTAGTTGTTGGTAGCAATACCAACACACAATCTGTCGATATGGATCAACTCATGTGATGGGGAATAAATGACCCATGCAGCTGAGGTGAGATTAGGAGACCATCTACTTTCTCCGTCACCGATACCAATGTAACAATGTGAGGTAGGATTCATCAAGAGTAACCAAGGAAATAAACTGTAAGACTCATGACAAGAGTGGTGTAAAATTAAAAAGAAAAATTATGACACAAGTGTACTCATGTTGGGAGAATTTACGCATAGAACCTCTTGAGGTAAAGCCCATTGCGGGGGTTCTTCAAGAGGTGGTCATTGGAGTCAACAAGGATATATGCCCCCTTGCCAAGGGAACGATGGATGACATATGGTCCATACCACATGGAATCAAACTTCCCTTTCCCTAACTTATCATTGGCTTGGTCATAAATGATGACGAGATCTCCTTCGCTGAAGGTGCGAGGGTGGACATGGGAGTCAAAATGGAACTTCGACCGAATCTTAGCTTCTTCAATCATCTCGAGAGCAGGTCCTAATTGGTATATTCAAGCATAATGAGGCATTTTTATAATGGTGAGGTATTAGGGAGAAGCTCGATGACAAGGCAGAGTGATGGAATCTGGCACTCAATGGGAAGTACCGACTCTACACCATGGACTAGGTGAAACAGGGTAAAACTGGTGGTAGTTTTCCTTGATGTCTGGTAGGCCTTGAGGGAGAAAAAGAGAAAATGATGTCAGTTGGATTTATGTTTTTCCACCATCCGTTGGAGCATGGTTTATAGGATATTGTTGAAAGCCTCAACCTGACCATTCCCTCGGGGGTATTATGTAGAGGAGTACTGGTGTTCAAACTTCAACAAGGCAAAAAGATCTATCCAAACAATGTCCTCAAAATGAGAACTGTTGTCTGAGACTAACTGTTGGGGGACCTCGAAATGTGTGATAACATGATTGAAAAGGAACCGTGCTACTGTATCAACCTTACAATTGAATGTAGGCATGGCCTCATTACATTTACTAAGATAATCAATGGACATGACTGCTAACTGAGGTGGGATTACAAGTCATGATGTTGATTTCCCATTTGTAGAAGGCACCAACTGTGAACACGGGATGTAACGGCGTGAGAGGTGTCCTTGCTTTTGGAGCAAAGCGCTGGAAATTACGACAATGTTTAACTGCATGGATGCAATCAAAAAATATGGTGGGCCAAAAAAAGAAGGCACGAAGGATCTTTTGGGCGGTGGTCAAACTAGAGAGGTGGACACCATAGGCTCCACTATGGAAGTCATATAGGAAATTTTCAGCCTCATCATGGGTGACACAATCTAGAAATATGGTATCGATCCCCCGACAATACAAGAAGTCACTAATGAGAAGATATCGATAAAATTGGTGTCGGATGCGATGATGGTCTTCGCAGCTAAGATGAGGCCCGAATTTCTGAATGTGTAGATACAAGAGAATGCCTCCATACCCTGGGTCTTCTGTAGAGATGACAAATAGGAGTTTGTCAGGAAGGTTGATTGTGATAGGTGATGAAGAAGATGACAGAGGGAGGTCTTTCATTAAGGAAGATAATGCCAAATATTTGGTTATCTTGGGGGCAACAAATTCCAAATCATACTTCACTTGACATCCCAACCTTGAATAAGGATGCGGCTCAAGAGATAGCTCATGGGGATGGAATCGACCATGACTCGGGTGTGACTCAAAAGGATCTAATGGCGTAGCTTCTAAACCAAATAGACGACATTGAGGGCCATATTCTCTTCGTGTAAGTAACATAAAGGGGGTCCAAAAAGATTCTGAATTACATAGTATATCACATGCTCTTGACGAGCATCATTGTCTTGGACCAAGACTCCAATGATGGCATCTTCATATGCTGACACATAGAGGATGAAATCCTTAGTGAAGTCGGGTGGAGACAACAATGGAGCGGAAGTGAGAGCTTTTTTCAATGCATCAAAAGTGTATTGTGTATGCTTATCCCAAATAAAAGGAATGTTGGTACGGAGCATTCGTAAGAAACCATGGAATTTTTTTGCATAGTCTAAAATAATGAAATGATGAAGGAAGTTAGCCTTACCTTGGAGACTCTACAGCTGGCGCAAATTACGTGGGGAGGGGAGAGATTCATAATGGCTAGAACCTTCATAGGATAAACCATAATCCCTTTGTGAGATACGATGAACCCTATTAAATTCCAGGAAGGGACACAAAACACACACTTGAGGGGGTTCAAGCAGACATTGTATTTGCGACATCACAAGAATACTTGTCATAAGTTGTATAAATGTTGGGAATGCTTTCAATATCGAGCCATGAGGTCGTCTAGGTAGATCAAGATAATGTGGATGAGGTTGTGGAAGTAGAATGTCATGGCCCACTGGAAAGCGGCTCCATCATTTTTAAGACCAAATGGAATAACACGATACACGAGCATGCCCTGGGGAGTTTTCAAAGCAGTCTTGTATTGGTCTTCTTTCCAGATCTGAATTTGGTTCTAACTAGAAAAACCATCCATGAAAGAAAAGACTTCGTGGCTGGAACATGCATCAATGATTTGGTCAATGAACAGAGTGGGAAAGACATCTTTGGGACATGCCAAATTCAGGTGACAAAAGTCAATACAGACGCAAATGGTACCTTGTTTTTTGTTGACGGGAACAAGATTAGAAACCCAAGTAGTATACGCAATGGGGTATATGAAACATGCTTTACATAGTTTCTCAATTTCGACTTTGACAGCAGGAGCCTTTGAGGGGTGAATGGGTATTTTATTTTGGAGAAGAGGTGCTACATTATGCCATGTGTCGATACCATGTTCAATGGTAGATGAGTCAAGCCTAGGCATCTCAGTATATGACCAAGCAAAAATATCACGAAATTCTTGAGAAAGTGCTTTGTATGAAGCAACTTCTTCAAGGAGCAAGATGATCCCAGTGTAATATCTTCAACTACCTCAGTTTTGGTTGATATATTGACTTTGATGATTGGAAAAATGTTAGCCATGTTTCCCTCTTCAGAGGCATCAGGTGTTAGAATGGGATTCCTGAACCAGTTTACTTTTCCATGGATGAAGTATTTTTCTTCGATTGAGTATTGGTCCAACGATGAAGGAGGTTCATCAGGAATGAAAAAGGATCCATGATGCATATCATCCCAAGGGTACTCAAGAGCAGAAAGAGCTTCAAGGATCTCCTCATCATTGTTGAAACAATGCATAGATAGATCAAAGGAATCCTCCACGACTTTGGAGATGGAAGGAATAATGAAACTGGAGATCGTCTATATGGTGTTGGTTGTGTCTAAGGAAGAAACCAGAGGGTGGATATCCTCAAGGAGAGTGATTTCATATTCATGGGAGTGTTTCTAAAGGTCATGAAGGAGCGCCGATACTTAGGAAAGTTTGGGAAATGGTGAGATTAATGACCATACAAGCTGCAAACTAGGTAAGGATGGTTGGTTCACCATGACTTGTTCTTAACCATTGATGGATCTGGGATGGTGACTACTGGAGTGCCATCAGACTCATCTATAGTATCCATGTGGGTGCGAAGGAGAGGAAAATCAGGACACTTTTGTGTCGCATGTCCTTGGACATCGCAAAAAGCACAAATACGAGCTGAACATGGTTCAGTCATTGCTTTGGTGTCCTTTCCCCCAATCTTCTTTGGAGGAGGAGGGGCAGGCGTGGAGACAAGAGGAGCCTTCGGTGGAACAGGAGGTGGGTGTGACATTGTCTCAATAGGATGGATGGGATTCAAAACAACCTGGGGATTCAAGGGTAGAGTAGGTGGATTGAGGTACCACATAGGAATTCCTAGAGTAAAATTAGGTAAGTTGAGAGTAGCCATGACAGGCTTGCTCATGATTCCAGATGGTGGAAAACGGAAGGGAATCATGTGGATTGGGAATGACCCCCAATAATTCCCCGATGACTATGGTTGGGGTTGCAACTGAGGTTGTAATGTGGTTGGAATGGTATCGGATGTGATAGTGCACAAATATGATACACCAGTCAACGAAGGTGGAGGTGGTAAGGACAAAAAGTTGTCTGTCATAGGAGTGTTGGAAAACAAGCCTGGGCCAACAACATACAAGGATGGAATGGACATGTTGTCGATGGTAGTGTCGGTAGTCGTGTTGAGGCCTAGAAAATCCTAGGTAACAATAGTAGGAATTCTCCCCAATAAACATTTCCAATTAGCTCGTTATTGTTTAGTATGGGGAATTCATCCAGTTTACGGTTCGACTACCGTAGGTAAAAATGGTTTAAGCTTGCTTTTACTGGTTGTGGCCCGGTCCACTGTTTAAGTGTATTTTTTTAGTTTATATGATATGAAAGTGCCTATTCTAAATGCAAATGATAGAGACATCAAAGAGTTCACAATGTGATTGTTGATGTATTTGTAACTTCAGAATGTATTCACCTATGTATCTTATGTCTTGTACCCCGATGTTTATTCTAGGAAGTGTCCATAATGTATTTGAGTCATGTCATGCCCCGATGTTCCTATCAAGAGGTTCTATAATGTAAAAAATTCATGTCAAGTCATTTTTGGTAACCCTCTTATTGTTCAAGGGTTAAAGTCCCCGCAGTTCCGGGGCACTAGGATATTAGAATCTCCTAGAAAAGTCGGCCCTAGTAGGGCTTAGTCAAGCCAGGAATTATTATAAATAGGATCTAGCCTCTCTATTTATCACACACTTACTCACACTCAGTTGTAGCGCATAGCTGAGGAAGAAGAAGACACTAGGGCTAGGAAGAAAGAGGTTACTGCTGTCGAGAGATGATCTTACTGTTTTGGGGTTTTACTTTTGGTGTTGATTCTATATTTGAGGAAGTTGCAAGTTTTTCTCCATTTATGGTTTCCTTGAGGAAAAACACTGTGTTCATTGTCTCTTGTGTTTGATTACTATTCTTGTTATTCTCTCAGTTAAAAGATCCTAATATGATGCTAGCTTAATGTTAAAAATCTAACATGGTATCAGAGCTAACCTGAGAAGAAGACACTGTCCAGCTATGGGAACTAGGGATTCCTACTTCATGGATCTCTATCCATAGTTTTTCAACAAAATAAGGTTGTAATAACTCTCCTCCCTAGGGCACATCTTTCTGTCGAAGCAGAATCCAATTATGAGGTTTTTCAGTTTTGGGCCCGACACTACTGCCGAAAATTAGGGATTTCCATAGAAGTGGAATTTTTTAGTGAGCCTAGGCCTGGATTGATTTGCTCCCCAAAATTGAATTTTAGAGATCAAGATAAAAGCATTTGGTTGGACAGAACTCCGTAAAAGAAAAAACTTAATCTGCTCCTGAACCAGCACTGCAGAATACAGCTCCAAATCCAGATCCGACATCTTGACCTGGTAAGATCTAAATATTTTGTATTTCCATTTGAGTTTCTCAGTTAAGATGTCTCATCACACCAAGCTTGATGAAAAGCTTGGGTGAGCTGATAACTTCCAAGCCTGGAAGTATAGGATCTCCCTGGTCCTGGAAGGAAATGAGTTGGACTCCTACATCCATGAGGAGATTCCACTTTCAGAGGGAGATGAGGCTAAGTCCTTACACCAGAATAATTTGGTTATGGCAAAGAGAATTATTGCCGTTTCAATTAAGGATCACTTCATACCACAGGTGTCCTCCCTAAAGACACCTAAAGCTATGTTTGATGCCCTAACCAAGTTGTTTGAAGGGAAGAAAATAAAACAGAAGATGACTCTGAGAAACCAACTGAATAATGTAAAGATCCAGAATGCAGAGACCATCCAGTCTTAATTTACAAGGGTTTATCAGATCAAGGAACAACTAGAAGCATTATAAGAAGAAGTAGAAAATGCAGAGATTGTAATGACCACCTTGAATGATCTCCCTAGATCATGGAACTCCTTTATTCAAGGGATCTGTGCCAGAAAGAAGTTAGTCAAGTTCAACAGACTATGGGAAGAATGATCTCAAGAAGAAGCTCGGATAGCAGCTCGAGAAGAAAATATGGGAAGTGAAGATCAAGCTCTCATAGTACAATCCAAGAAAACCAAATCTAGCCACCACAGAAGTAAGTACTCTCATCAAAGGAATAAATGTAGAAATCCTAGAGATTTGTCTAAGTACATTTGCTATACATGTGATGAAAGAGGAAATTTTGCTAGAGACTATCCTAGAAACAAAATTACCTCTCACAAGAAGAAGGGAAACAAGAGAAGACATCATGCTCATGCTGCAGAGGATGATGAACCTTCCACAAAGAGAAACATATAAGTCAGTGATGATTCTTCAAGTGATGAAGAGTATGTTTTGATTTCCTCTCTCATGGGAAATATCACACATGGAAGTAATGATTGGATGATAGACAGTGGTTCTTCCAAACATATGATAGGATTCAAGGAATCCTTTGTGAAATTATCTGAACATGAATCAACTCACAAGGTGAAACTCGGAGATGACTACCAATATCCAATAAAAGGTAGTGGTGAATCCTCATACAAGCTAGACTCTGGAAAGTCTATCAAAATGAAAGATGTATTGTTTGTACCTGGACTAAAGAAGAACCTCCTCTCCATATCTGCATTGGATGCAAAAGGAATGAGGGTTGCATTTGTAGATGGCCAAGTCCTCATGTGGCCAAAGGGAAAGTCTTTCGATGATGCAGTATTGATTGGGGAACAATAAGGAGGACTATATAAATTGAAGGGACAACCAGAACAAGCTTTGGTTCATGACTCGGTAGAACCAAATGAGCTTTGGCATAGAAGGCTTGCACATGTGCATTACAGAGCACTACCACTTGCAAGCAAAGCTGTTGAAGGTCTCCCAGAAATGGAGACAAAACATGAAGGTGTATGCAAAGGATGTGCAAAAGGGAAGAACACAAAGATGACATTTCCAAGTAGTGAGAGCAAGGAAAAAGGAATCTTGGAAATCATCTACTTTGATGTATGCGGTCCAATGTCATCAAGTTCATTAAGCGGGTATGTATACTATGTCTCTTTTATTGATGAGTTTTCTAGAAAGGCATGGATATACTTTATGAAGAACAAAGATGAAGTATTCAGCAAGTTCAAGGAATTCAAAGCCTTGATCAAGAACCACACTGAAAATAAGATCAAGACCTTTAGATCAGAAAATGGCGGATATATAACTTCGAATGAATTCAAATAATTATGCAAGGAATCAGGGGTTAAGATGGAGTTGTCCACTCCTCATAATCCACAATAGAATGGGATTGCAGAAAGGAAGAATAGAACTATTATGGAAGCTGCAAGAGCAATGATTCATGATCAAGATATTCATATGCATCTATGGGAAGAAACTACCAGAACAGAGGTGTATGTACAGAACCATACTCCACACAGAGTACTTGAGAACAAGACTCCTGAAGTAGTCTTCTCCAGAAAGAAACAAGAAGTTAGCCATCTCAAAAAATTCGGCTATCCTGTATACATACACATTCCGAAAGAAAAGAGGATGAAGTTAGCTCCTTCAAGAAAGAAGGGTATATTTGTGGGATACTTTGAAATATCGAAGGCTTATAGAATATACTTCCTGGGGTTCAAGAAAATTGACATTAGTAGAGATGTAACATTTGATGAAGATTCAACCTACATCAAATTCAAGAAGAAACTGACTGAAGAACCTGAAGAAACAAGAGCACCTAGAGTTCATGATACAACCATGGATGAAGAAATTCAAGAAGAAGATCGAGAATTAGAAGAACCTCAAGAACTTGTAGATACACCTCTGGAGAAGAATCCTCATAAGAGGAAACTTGCTTGGGTACGTGAAATTATCCAAGGTGCAAAAATATATGGACCTTCAGAAGAAACACCCAAAGGAAGAAAGAGAACTAGGTCATGCTCCAGTTATGTAGCCTTGCTATGTGACATTATTGACAAAGAACCTTCCAACTATGAAGAAGCGGCAGAATGGAAAGAATGGAAGGATGCTATGATCAAAGAGTATCAATTGATCATGAAGAATGATGTTTGGGATGTTGTCCCAAAACCAGAAGGGAAGTCCATTGTAACTTCCAAATGGATCTACAAGATCAAGCATGCTGTAGATGGAAGCATCGAGAAATATAAAGAAATATTCATGGCTCATGGTTTCTCCTAGAAAGAAGGAATATATTACGAAGAAAACTTTGCACCTGTAGCTAGATACACTTCCATCAGATCAGTACTTTCTATGGCTGCAGTGATGAAATGGAAGATACACCAGATGGATGTCAAGACTGCTTTCTTGAATGGTGTAGTAGAAGAGGAAGTGTATGTGGAGCAGCCACTCAATTTTGAGACATGACAGGGAGTCTCATGTGTGCAGATTGAAGAAATCCATGTACAGTTTGAAATAGGCACCCAGGACATGGTACGACAGAATTGATGGTTTCCTATCTAGTTTGGGATTTACCAAGAGTAAAGCAGATTCTAACCTTTACTATAAGGTTGAAGATGGGAATCTAGTGATACTCCTATTGTATGTGGATGATTTGTTTGTAATAGGTATGGATGGGTTGATTGCTAATACGAAGAGAAAACTTGTTGCTGAGTTTGGAATGAAATAATTGGGTATGATGCACTATTTATCAGGCATGGAGGTGTGGCAGAATGCAGATGGAATCTTCCTTAGACAAGGGAAGTATGCAGTAGAGATTGTGAAGAGATTCAGGATGATGGACTGCAAGGCCATAAACACACCTATGGCATCGAACCTGAATCAATTGAGTGATGCTTCATTAGAAGCAGTTGATGCTACAATGTATCGTCAGATGATTGGGTCCTTGATGTGCCTGAAAAACAAGAGACCAGATATTTTTTTTGCTATGAACACCTTGAGCCAGTTCCTGGCAAATCCGAGACATGTTCACTTGATTACTGCAAAGCATATTCTGAGGTACCTGAAGGGTACAGTTGATTATGGGCTCAAGTACGATGCGAATCAAAAGATTAACTTGGAAGGTTATGTTGATTCAGATTGGGCAGGCAATGCCATCAACAGGAAGAGCACCTCAGGTTGTTGCTTCAGTATGGGATCAGGTGTGATCTCTTGGTTTAGCAGGAAGCAATCCTATGTGGCACTGAGTACAACTAAAGCAGAGAATGTCGTAGCTTGTTTAGCTAGTTATGAGGCAGTTTGGCTAAGGAATCTATTGTCTGATTTATTTGATCTCCAGTTAGATGCTACTTGTATATATTGTGACAACCATATTTGTGTGAAGTTGTCGAAGAACTCAGTGTTCCATGACAAGTCGAAGCATATCGAGATCAAGTATCATTATATCAGGGATATGGTGGAGAGAGGAGTAGTGAAGCTCGAGTATGTTGTGACGGACGAAAAAATAGCTCAAGTGTTGATGAAGCCATTAGCTAGAGTGAAGTTTGAGTATTTTAGGGAGAATCTTGGTGTTCTCTAGATCGAGGTTCCCTCCAAGGGGAAATGATGAGACCGAGAGCCATTCTGACATGGTAAGAGGATTAGGTTCCTTCCATGGTCAAATGTAAGGGCTGAGCCATTTTTTCATGGTGAGAGGATTTTGTTCCTTCCATGTCAGATATGAGTGTTGAGCCATTCTGATGTGACTGCAGGATTGGTCCCTACATGATAAGATGTAAGCGCTAAATGCCATTCTTGGACTTGAGACACCTGGTCAGTTACCAGGAATACTCAGTCTAGGACTGAGGTCTATTCTGATATGACTGTAAGATGTAGTCTTACATGATCAGATGTGAGTGCATGGCCATTCTAATGTGATTGAGGGATGTGTTCCCACTTGATTAGATATAAGGGCTAATGCAATTCTCAGGGAGATTGGAGGCACCTGGTTAGTTACCAGGAATCCTCATTCTAGGACTGAGAGCCCTTTCGATGTGGTGTTTTCGAACATGGCCAAATGTAAGTGCAGAGCCCTTCTGATGCGGTGTTTTCAAACAAGGTCGGATGTAAGTGTTGAGCCCTTCCGATGCGGTGTGTTCTCACATGGTCAGATATAAGTGCTGAGCCATTTTGGCGCGATGTGTTTACACATGGTCAGATGTGAGTGCTGGGCCTTTCTAACAAGATGAGGTCAGATGTGAGTGTTGGGTATGCCTTTCTGACAAGATGAGGTCAGATGTAAGAGCTGGGTGGGCCATTTTGACTTAGGGTTAGATATAAGCACTGATGAAGACCTACATGAAGGGTAGGCCTACAACTAGCATGAAAAAGGGATGGCTCTATAGAATTTCCTGTGATGAGAAGAATCGAGAGATAGCACCATTTTGAGATAGCACCGATGATGATGATCTATATTTGATGATGATCCAGATCAAGTGATGATCCATATGTGATGATGATCCAGACTTGACGATGATCTATATCAAGTGATGATAAAAATTTGATGATGATACAGTGATGATGATACAACAGTGATGTTCCAGCAGTTGTGATGATCCAAATCCCATGATGAAGAAGACTTGAAGAAGAAGACGACTTAGAAGAAGACTTGAAGACAGAGATGACTTAGAAGAAGACTTGAAGATGAAGAAAACTTGAAGATGACGATGATGAGATGATCCAGTCGATAAAGAGAAGAATACCAATGTTGAAAATTGCGTCGAAAGAATACCTTCCTAGTTAAGAGGGATCATTGATGTATTTGTAACTTCGAAATGTATTCACCTATGTATCTTATGTCTTTTACCCCGATGTTTATTCTGGTAAGTGTCCATAATTTATTTGAGTCATGTCATGCCCCTATGTTCCTATCGGGAGGTTCTATAATGTAAACAAGTCATGTCAAGTCATTGTGGGTAACCCTCCTATTGTTCAAGGGTTAAAGTCCCCATAGTTTCAGGGCACTAGGATTATTAGACTCTCCTAGAGAATTCAACCCTAGTAGGGTTTAGTCAAGTTGGGAATTAGTATAAATAGAGAGCTAGCCTCTCTATTTATCACACACTCACTCACACTCATTTGTAGCGTATAGCTGAGGAAGGAGAATACACTGGGGCTAGGAAGAAAGAGGTTACTGCTGTCGGGAGATCATCTTACTGTTTTGGGTTTTATTTTTGGTGCTGATTCTATCTCTCAGGAAGTTGTGGGGTTTTCTCCATTTATGGTTTCCCCGAGGAAAAATACTGTGTTCATTGTCTCTTGTGTTTGATTGTTGTGCTTGTTATTCTCTTAGTTAAAATATCCTAATATGATGCTAGCTTAATGTTAAAAATATAACAGTGATGCACAAGTTCTTACCTCTTGTCTTATTACCTATTTTGGTTCTAAATCACAAACAAATAACAGCTATGGTAAGCTAGCTAATTTTATCTAACTTATCCCTAGGGAGAAAGATTATATTTAATAGTGAGTAATGCACTGTAAAACATGCATAAACAATATTACAGATAGTTGTTCATAATTCAAAATACATGAATATACGTAGAAAGATAAATAGAGAGATAGGTCATTGTTAGTTGAAACATTCATTACTCAATATACTGCATAAGCTTCATAAGAATAACAAGAAATCATTCATAAGATGGAAGTAATTCATAATTCAGAACGATCTCATAGTTTGTAGAATAAGCTGAAACAGAAATAATTTGACATTCAACCAATATACAACATTCATTTTAAACTTCACAGCTCCTTCTCCAGTAGAAAATATCGCTTTTTTATTATAAAAGGAAGTGGTTATTCTTACAATAAACTTCACAAAAAGATAGCATGGAAAAGTCCTTCTTACATCTAATTCACCTCTACTTATACAAAAAACAAAAATGACTCCTGAGTTTCCCTCCAACCTTTTGGGCTTCCTCAACTCTTCCTTTAACAATATTCGTCTTCTAGTGCATGCACTTAGAAAGGAATAAATACAAAATATTAAATACTCCTCATCTTTTTAATAAGACAAAAACTACTTAGAAAGGAATAAATACAAAATATTAAATAGTCTTCATCTTGTTAATAAGACAAAAACTAAGTGGGCCCAATTGGTGTCTTGACAAAAATGCTCCAAGCTTGTGGTTGTTCACTGATGACCTGGTATTCTGTAGGTTCCAATACACAAATTTCCACCTCATGCTTTGATAGCTGAGACTCGATTTCCTTCACCTTGGGTGTACTCTGACTCAAATATTCTTCCAACAAGAGTTTGTGACATGATGCTTGTATAATCCAAATCTTGATGTCTTCCTCACTAACAACTTCGATTTTGGATATGTTTTCTTCTCTTTTTTGCAGCCTCTCTTGCAAGTTCTTCAGATGTTCTTCCTTGAATGGGAAAACTTGATCCGAGGAGTCTGTTAGAATCATGCACTGACTGTGAACCAGATGTATTCCTTTGTAAAATTCAACACACTTCTCAATAGTTTTCTCAATGGCTGTGTTTAATCTGACCGCTGTTCTACACCCAAAATTCAGTATGGCTATCTCCATCTTAAGACTTCCTGCAGATTTCTAAGGCATGTTAGCTGGAAAGGTTGAATGGGTTCCTATCCATGCTAACTAATTTTTTACAAGCTCTAACACATTCGATAATCTTCTCCAGAATTCTGATGAGCTGAATTCTAGCTCTTTCAATCTGACCTCAATTTTTTTTAACTCTATACAACTCTCCTACAAGGTTTAGAAAAACCTGAATTATCTCTTTTTGCAGCATCGAGGCTAGATTCCATAATGGAGTGATGTCCATCTATTTCTCCTTCACCACTTGCAGTTGTTCTTTAAGTAAAAGGTTTTGAGCTTCTAGCTTCTCTACTCTTTTTCTCGTTGTATCTCCTTTCTGTACTACTTCCACAACCTGCTTCTTCAGGTATTTCTTCTCTCCTTCAATGATGTTCACTGATAATACTAGAGCATCCATGTTAGATTGTAAATTTTGGCATTCCTCTTTTGAATTCTCAATCTTATTGAGCATATATTCATAATTCCTCTTCAAACATTGACCTTCACCTCTTTCCCTTTTTAGAGTTTCCTTCATTTGAGCAATCTTATTCTGATATTTTTCCAAATCACTCATTATTTTATCAACCTTCTCTTTATTAGAAAGGGATGAGGCTATACCTGCCCTTTCCATAAGTCTTGGATATTTGTTAGTCTCGTGAACAATTGTTTTTTCAGTTCTCATGACTTCTTGATTTTCCTCGGTGTGCACTTTCTTCTCATTTTTCATGACAATTCTTTTATTATTCTTGTCATAAAAAATGGTATTTAAATCGGCCACCTCCTCCTCTTGGGATGGGATAAAAGGTATTAGTTCAATCCCTAATGTCGGAGTTGAATCTCCTATGGTTGTACTGCTAGATGGGAAAAAGGATTCTATCAGATCATCATAAGACTGAGTTTTCTTCAGATTTGCACGATCTTGTTCTTCCTGCTCCTTCTGTCGAAGCTCTTTAGTCGCTTTCTCTTCATGTTCTCTTTGTTTTTCAGCTGCTTCCAGTCTGAACCTCTCATCCTCTTCCTACCTTTTCTGAGCTTCTTCTTCTTGATTCTTTTTCGCAGTTTCTTATTTTGCTAACCTTTTCTTGGCCTCTTATTTGGCTCTTATTTTCTTAGCTTCTTCTTCTGCTAACCATCGTTTTGGTTCTTCTGATAGTCTAAGTGACTCCTCTTGTATTTTCTTAGCAGCTTCCTCCTCTTTTTTCTTCTGCTGCTCAATATCTTTTCCCTTTCCACCTATGGTCTTTATCTTTTGTTTAAATCTCTTCCTCAAAGTTGTAATATTGCGTGCAATTCAGAATATTTCTTCATCTTTATCCTATTAGTTGGCATACTCAAAATGTACTCCTGCTGTGACACAATAATTAGCAACCTTATCCTCAGAATCATTCCTATGAAAAATTATCTCTCCAAAATGGAAGTACTTTAACTCCTTTACAAACTTTGGTGCACTCTTCACTTTGAAGAACCTATAACTTCCTATATAAAATGGGACTGGGGGGTATACAACATTCTTCTGTTCAAATAGGAAATTACCAACCCCATCAATGTAAAGTTGTCTTACTACTTCCTTGTGAATAACATAATCCGTAGCGTAATTTGTCAAAAGAGAAGGGGCCCTCATTTTGCCAAACATCCTCAGATATAGGCCTTCCTCTATCAGATAATAATGACTATTATCCTGTACAATATTCAAGGCTTCTACAGACATGCAATCACACTCATCTAGGAATATTAATCTATATAATAGCATTATGAAGTATTCACAAATACTTTTATAGTGATTGAAATATTTGTGTGCCCATACCAACTGATATGTAGCACAGAAAGGAGCTTTGGCCATTGGCACTTCAGCGCTGGGAACGACTGTGTGCACAAAATACAATCGATCAGAAATGAGCTCATATATAACTCTGATTACTTTTGTGAGACTCCTCCCAATGCTACACTTATGCACGAGGAAAAAATGTTAGACACTATATTGGCCCAGTTGAAAATGGTCCCTCAAGTGGCAACAAGGAAGATTACGGGTATCCAACTTAGTTTGAAATTATTTCCATTTGCTCTTCCAAAGATCCTGTTCAACATCAATGCTATCAATCTGTAGGGAGTGCGGAGGTTTGTAGTTTCATATATCCCGGATGGCCTTGTACGAAAATTGTTTTCGTGAACCATCATTCTTTTCACATTGTCCAAAACATCTAGATTAAGGTCTTTTAACCATCCTTCAGTTTGATAGGTCTGGGGCATTGGTAGCTTATATGCCATAGCTACATAAGATGGGATATAAGTGGCATAAACATGTCCTTCATAATTATACAAAATAATTTTTGTTACATCATCCCTCGGGAGGATCCAACCTATTACTTCTGAACATGGAAAAATTTCTTGATGCATGGCAACCTTCATGATTGCTGACCTCTCTATATTGGCATATATGGGTAAATATTCCAATCCTGCATCTAGGACACTTTGATTGGTGATCATTCAGTAGATTCCCCCCCCCCCACTTGTACTCATGTTTGATACCTGTGACAGCTTTGGTATCTTCATATATAACTTCAACTTGGGTTATGATCTCCATCTCTGGTTCTTCATCTACATCTTGCGCCTTATTATTCTATTTTCGAGGCATGTTGCTATATGAGTGACGAGACTATTTTGATCATACAAAAGCATGTTAGATTCAAGATATTCCAAACATATAACTGCAATTTGACAAACTCTATACTAAAACAAAATTTGATTTCAACCAGAAATTACTTTACCAAATCATCATGATGCATAATGACTAAATTCCTGTGTCTACCCTAAACGTGCTCACATGAAAAAAACACACACAACCGGCTTATAGTTTTCTAGGGGTGGAATGGACAAGGTTCATAGGAATTGACTCTGCTGCACTAGTCCTTACGTTCTCACTACGGTAACACATTTTTGAGCATATCAATGTCAATACTATCGACGAGAAAGGAGCAACTCGGAGATGCCATGGGAAGAAAAACCTCATGGGTAACCAGGGTTTTCACCCTAAATGTAAATCCATCCCATGGAATTCCACAAAAATGCCTCTTTCTACTGGCCAATGGCCATAATACTGTTATCTTTTGATTGATGAAATGAGGGAGTGGTGAAGATGGCGAAACACTCATCTACCCACTACCCTCCCTATACCAACGAATGTCAGGAAAAACCCCATGGTAGGAGCTAGACAACAATGGTTGGGAAGGAAAGAATACCAAATACCATAGCTAACTCAAGAATAAAAGCTTTATAAAAACAATTCTGACATCAAAGTCCAAAAAACCCCCCACGAAAATGGGAAAACCTAACCAACCAAAATTCTACAATATCCCCCGCCAAGCAACAAGGCAAATCAATGAGTAGGATCCTACCTGGATTGCTGATATGACCTGGAAAAAATGAGTGATTTCTGCTGGCTAAAATTGTTCATTCAACTGAGAGCTCTGCATACTCCAAATGGCTAACAAGACCGTGAAACAATAACCGTGAAATAACCCTTACAGGATTTAATAGGCTTAAACGAGGGTGAGCATAATAAAAGGCTTCGGGCGGGAACCTTGTTAGTGCCAAAATCATATCGAAAATGATCTCGTGAGCGACTGTGAGCACTCCAGATGGAAGAAAAGAATGGGTTTGATGTCAATCAGGCAGTTAAAAACTAATCTGCCAAGACGGGTAAAAGGATTAGGGGTCCAATCAGTAAGACAAACAACTACCACCTGCACCGGCATCGAAAACGATCTCAGGAGGACATTGGATATGCATTGGACTAAGCATCCGAAGCGTCGGTAAGGAAATCATCTATAGGTTCTTGGAACACTCGGAAATAAATAGCTGAAATGAGGGATAAAATAATAACAAAATATTGAAAAAGGAAACGACAAGGGTGACCCAATGCATTGGAAGCACTTAAGATAATCGATCGAGGAGCATCAGAACATGTTTTCTGATATTATAGACCAAGGTACACCTGATGCTTTTGCAAGAATTTTCGGAAGCGCAAGACACAGAGAATATAGTGGCTAGAGCACTACGCTTCCGATACGTCAGATGAACTTCAAGAGTGCATCCGATACATCGGGTGAAAGAAAAGAAATCTTCTTTTGCAAAAAACTTAAGTCATGAAACAACTTTTGTGAGGTAAAGATAGATTTTCAAAGCTTTCTAAAAACTAAAACGAGTAGGGGGCCCTAAAAATTCAATTTTTTTTTGGGATGATAGTTGCAACAACAACAATTGGTGACTAACTGGCAGACATAGATCTCTGGACAACCAACTTTTGAACAAAGACTTCTTTAAAGTATTTTGTTAAACAAACTTTACAAGATTTCTTTAAGACACCCATATTTTCTAGAATGCAAGATTTATAAAATTTAACATTGATTATGGCCCAATAGGATAGGGGAACTAGGATTTCAAAGTCTCGATAACTCTTTTGAGGACGAGATATGAAGTTCATTTTACTTTTTCCTTCAAACTGCTTCCAACATAGACACCATAGGATTGTAATAGGGTGTGAATAGATATATTCGTTTGTTCCTCATTCCCATGCCTTTTGCATTCTTTTGATGCTTTTTTAGACTTTTGTCCTTTTGAGTCTTCCTGGATTGATTTCTTCATTTGAAATTTGTTTTAAGTTCTTCCATCCATATTGTCCTTTTGTGTGAGATATATTTTGCTTTCAGCTCACGGACGGAGAAGAACCTTTGAGCAATCTTATCCAAACTGATTTTATTCAGTATGCCTTTTGATATATGCTTTATTTATGGGAAATTTGACTCTTTTGTCCTTTTGGCTTTCATTTGTGGCATGGGATTGTTTAAATATCATACAACTGTTCACCCTGCTTCCTTTCCATGGGTCTTTTGCTATTATCTTCCTAGGACATACTTTAGTGTGAATTGAATGGATCCTCAAAATAGTATTATGGACTTTTCCGACCTTAGTTATTTTACAAGTGTTACGGAGAGAAATTCCTATGGATTGGGGTACCACAAAAGACAGCTTGACTTCAAAAATCAATCCTTTCCTATATGCAAGAGAAACCAATTATCTAACACTAAAGGATCTCGATTCGTACCTTATTCCGAATGGTTGATGTAGATCCCCGTTGAGATTTCCAACTCCAGCTTGTATTGATAAATTGCTATCTCAACACTCAGCAAACAAGACAAGCATGCTATATATAATTGTGTTAGACCTACTCTAGCATATATAATCAATAACATATAAGCATTTAAAAGCATCAATGGATCAAATCCTCATTTAAATACACATTATTGGACAGGAAAAGATATTTCTATTGATATAAAACAAATATTACAATAGTGACAACCTCTGTCGGCACATCTGCGAATCGAAGAAACTGAGTCCCCCACTTGGGCCTCCACCGCTTCAATCCTCCATCTCTCGATAGCAAGCTCACAAGCAAAAGGAAATATTGGGAAGAACACAAAGTGCTCCAAGGGACAAAGGGAGACTCAAGTATAATCTCTAGAAACAATGGACTATAGTTTTCTTTCTCTTCAATTCCTCCCTCTTCAATGTATCCAAAGGGTTCCTTATATAGCTCTTCAATGGGGTAATGAAAGGTTGAATTTGAGCAATATCAAGGCATGTGGAAGGCAAGGAGACAAGTGAGTCGGATCCACATCAAGGAAAACTCCAAAAGAATTTGACCTTTTGCACACATCCCGATGTACCTGGGTTTAAGGGTCAAATCCACTTATATACGCGAGAAAGGGATTAAAAGTCACATATGGCAATTATTTCATGTTTTTAGGGATGATATTGGAAACATCAAAGGTACAAAAATGGTCCATGGGGTCTAAAAATTCTGCAGAGGGACAAGGAAGGCCATAAAAGTGTGATTCACTGATATGTGGTAAAATCAGTTGTAACAGATGCCCCCTAATGTGTGAGGTCAGAGGGGTCATACGATGGATGAAATACATTATAAGTCCATCCCAGAAGTGGAGTGATGAAGAACCCAGTGGAAGAACCAACCATCCAATCAGTACAATACAATGATAAAGCTCTGCATATAACTGCAAGTAGATACAGCAGTCCCGGATACATAAGAGTACAATGGCCATGAATAGGCATGATACAATATGACATGTGTGGTCATCGCCACCTACAATATAAATAGATAAGAATATCCATGATGAAGATATACAAAGGATCATGATCTCTATAATGGCTGGAAATGTCTGACATATACTGGAATCACGTCATGAGAGCTGAAATCTCATGAACACTGACACAATCAAGGAGGTAGCATATAAGAGGTACCACCAATATGGAAGGTCTTCTACACAAACTGCTATGAGTACATGTCCTAATATGTGAATAAAGGTGTCGAGGTCGAATATAGTAGTCCATCGTCTGATTACCGGTCATTGATGTATACCATTAACAAACGCGAGATCACCCACCCATAATGAAAATGGGAATCAAGGTACTAGAGTGCAAACTAACAAGTGTGAATAAATGTGTTGAGATCGAACACTTGAGAGAATCCATTGATTAGGGGACATTGATGTATTCCCAAAAAATTATCAATGGTGAGAGAACCTGCCACTGATGAGTATAAGTCTCAAGGCACTCAAAACTGACTCTAGATTCCTATCCTAGAATAAATGATCTGAAGTTGATGGGATGAAATCCGCTGGAAAGAGGGAATTAAGGAATCCCTCATCATCCAACACGAGGTACTCAGCAAAGTTGTATAATGTGGAAGGACTCGATCATAAGGTGCATGAACCAGTAACTGTACTGAGAATGGCTGACATGTAAAGTCAAGATAACCGAGGAATGGCTGACTCAGGTTTCAATTTTCTTCGAACAAGAGCATAAAGGTGAATGGTGACTGAATGTAGGTAGCATAGACTCGATATACAAAACTGGGACATCTCTGCGACATAATAGGCATTGACAGAGAATCCATAGGGACTAGAAGCTTAACCAGTCGATGGAGATAAACTCAAATAAATGAGTACAACTCCTAAAGTCAAACTATTAACCCAACCAATGGATGTAATATATAGTGCTATGTTCGAAGGTGACATGACTCAAATGTTTCCAAAGATAACATCTTTTCTTGTCCGGATTTTTGGTTTTTTGATTTTTTTTGGACTTTTTCAAATATTTGAAAATCTTGAAAAAGAATAAAATCACTTTAAAGTTACTGTCTAGGAGGAGACAAGTGTCAAGTAGGCAAACAAACTAGTTCCAAGCAGCGGAACATACCTATGCTCAATGTAAGGACACATGTGTAGGATAGCGACAATCGGGGGAAAGTCCCCTCTTGGTAAAAATAGGGAATCAAGCTACACAATATATATAAAATGGCTCTGTGTGGCTAGACATGAGACAAGCTCGGGCTATATGGATGATACTCAAATTCAGGGAAGCCGGCATAAGGCTCAATGAGGCAGGGAAAGCTCATGATAATGCAATTACAACTTGACATAAGGGAGTCCTGGGGAAACAGGCCAGCAAAAAGATCAAGAGGAGTATGAGGCTCTTGGGAAATGTCATGGTGATACAATACAATGGACTCCCACACCCTAAAGGACAAACTATCGTCATGGGCACCAAATTCAAACAAGGAGCTAACTAGGGTACCCATGTATGGTCAAGCTCTACCATTCACATCATGTCACTTCTAAAACAACAAGAAGGTTCAGTGACAGGATACAATGGGTTTGTAGCTACGGTTATAATGAAATGGTCATAAGGTCATGCAAAATGCAAATGGAGGTGAAATATAACCTATATGCTATTTTAAACATCATACCTGAAATCGGCACGAACGGGTCAAAACAATGGTCAAAACGGTGCTCAAAACGGTCTCCTACATCATCATATTAGTCAAAAACAGTCCAAAAGGGTCAGAAACGGTCCAAAACTGTCAGGTGAAATAACACCCGAATTCATATTATTTCTCCATAGAATGCCTTTATTTATACATCTACAATGACTCTTGGGATCACACATCCGAGAGTCTCTTCATATTCCTAATATTTACAATAACGTATAATCCCGACGGATTATATTCCAACAATCCCCCCCTTAATCCGAAGCGGTGTTAGTAAGTCCGAGCATGTTTCTAAATCTTTCAAACTTTTCTCATCCAAGTGCTTTGGTGAAGATGTCTGCAACTTGATCATTTGTGGAACAATGTCGAAGATGGACTTTCTTAGCCTCTACATGATGTCGAATCAAATGATACTTTGTGTTGATGTGTTTGGTTCGATCATGGAATCTGGGATTCTTAGCCAGCTTGATTGCAGAAGTATTGTTGATCAATAATGGAGTGGATTTCTCTTGTTTTTCTTGCAAATCTTCAAGTATCTTCCTGAGCCATACTATTTCTTTTGTTGCTTCAGCTGCAGCCACATATTCTTCTTCTGTTGTTGAATCTGCCGAAACTAACTGTTTGCGTGATCTCCATGAGACAGCTGCTGATCCAAGACTAATAGTGTATCCAGAAGTTGATACTCCTATCTCCTTATCACCATCAAAATCTAAGTCTGAGTACCCAATAAGTTTGAAGTCATCCACCTTAGATTACTTGAGTCCAACATCTTGAGTCCCCTTCAAGTATCTTAGAACTCTTTTTGCAGCTGACCAGTGTCCTTCACAAGGTTTATGCATGAACCTTGAAAGTATGCCAACAACATAAGAAATATCTATTCTAGTTGTTGTAAGGTAGATAAGTCTTCCTACAAGTTGTCGATACTTGGTCGCATCCTCAAATTCTTTTCCTTCGCTTGATGTGAGATTAATTTTATGTTCCATTGGAGTAGAGATAGGGTTGCATTCTGTCATGCAAAATTTGTCTAGTAGTTCTCCAACATATTTTTTCTAAGATAGGAATATGTACTTAGGATGTTGAGTGACTTCAATTCCTAAGTAATAGTGGAGATGTCCCATATCTGTCATTTCAAAGATCTTTTTCAAATCTTTCTTTATGGATGCTATATAGCTCTCATTGTTCCCTGTCATCAAAATATCATCTACGTACACCACAAGATACACAACAGATCTTCCAGCTTTCTTTATAAACAGTGTTGCATCATCAAGATCAAAATGTTCGAAATTTAACTTCAAAAGATGCTCGGTTAATTTTTCATACCATGCGCGAGGCGCTTGATTTAGGAC
>LPNX011182299.1:92336-153753 GCA_001517045.1 Pseudotsuga menziesii | reverse complement strand
CTTCAAGGTTGAGTCTTCCAAGTCTCTCAATCACATCATCCAGTTGAATCTCTTGTTTAGGTGAAGTAGTAGGAACTTCTTCATGTGGGGGAGTTGGTGATTCATATGGAAATTGCAAAGGTTGATCCAGAATAAGAATCCCCCCTTCAAGGTTTGGAATTTCATATTCATTTTCAGAATATTTCTTTGGATGAGGATATTTTTCCAAATGATCAAGCTGTCTGTCAATGGACTGGTCATTTTTATTAGTCTCAAGAAAAATGACATCTCTGGAAATAACAAAATTCTTGTTTACCTCATCATACAGACGGTATGCCTTGGAGTTTTCTTCGTACCCCAGGAAAATGCATTTTCTGCTTTGAGCACCAAGCTTGTTTCTTTGCTCCTTTGCAATCAAGGCATAACCGGTGGAACCAAAAACTTTGAGATGTCTGACTGAAGGGAGATGGCCAAACCACATTTCATGTGGAGTCTTGTTATCAAGAGCATTTGAGGGACTTCTGTTTCTCAAATAGGCTGCACATTTCACTACATCACCCCAAAACATTAGTTTTACATTCTTAAAAAACATCATTGATCGTACCATATTCATTATGGTTCTGTTCATTCTTTCTGCTACACCATTTTGTTGAGGATTGTAGGGAACTATAGTCTGATGTGCAATTCCATGTTGGCGAAGATAATCTTCAAAAGCATTTGAAGTGTATTCTTTCCCATTGTCAGTACGAAGTGTACCAATTTTAGATTGTGCTTGTTTTTCTATCAATGCATGAAAGTCCTTGAATGTTTGAAATGCTTCTGATTTTGTCTTTAATGAGTAAATCTAGCACATTCTTGAGTAGTCATCAACAAAGGTCATAAAATACTTATTCCCATTGGTAGAAGGAGTTGGCATTGGGCTACATAAATCAGAATGCACTAATTCTAATTTCCTACTTGCTCTGAAATTAGATTCATAGAATGGCAGCTTACTTTGTTTCCCTAATATACATGCATCACATTTGCTCTTCTCTTTGGGAATGGTGGGCAAACCAAATACACCATTCTTTCTCAACAAACGAAGACTGTTGTAATTCAAATGACCAAATCTTGCATGCCACAATAAACTTGATGACAAATTACCTTCTCCATGCTGAGAGAGGTAGGCATAGTTCTGAACCCTTGCAGATGAACCCTTTAGCTTCAGCATCTTCCCATCTTCGTATCCAGTCATGATGACTTGGTTGTCAGAAGACTTTCTTATTTCTACGATTCCATCAAACATGTGGATGGAATGGCCTTGATGTCGAATCTGCACCAAGGACAGCAGGCTTCTTTGCAACTCTGGAATATAAAGAACGTTCTTCAACAAGAAATAAGGGAATCTAGGCATCTTCAACCGAATGGTGCCCATTCCCTTTGGTTTAAGACTTGAATTATCTGCAAAGTAAACTATGCCATTTATTGTTTCATTAAGTTATTCAAAACAGTCTTTTCTAAAAGTCATGTGTGATGTTGCACCAGTATCAAGTAGCCAACAATCTATGTAAGATGAAAGTGAAGTCATTTCATTAATACCAAGATTACAATGTGCAACAATACAACGAGAAGAATCTGAAGATTTACTAGCATCTTGGTTCTTATTGTCATCTTTCTTCTGGTTATGTCTATCTTTGATGGAGTCCCACGAAGCCCAACATTGATCTGCTGTGTGTCCAATCTTTCCACAACGCTTGCACTTCAAATCTGATATTTTGCTGGAGTTGTTTTTGCCTCCTCTACCTCTGATGTTTCTTCTTCCTCTGCCTCTCTTGCTGCTTTCTCCTTCGGGATGATCTTTGGATTGGTCTTTGGTGTGGTTCTTTGCTTTTTGAGCAAAGCAAAGTGATTCTCCAGAATGCTTGGTTGTCTTCTTACCAAAATCTTTCTCTCTGTCAGCTATCTTCTCTACCAGGGTGTCAAATGTCAGTGATTTGAACTTGTCACTTGCTTACAATGACTCAAGATAGTTGGAGTGGGAAGTATACAAATATTTTACAAATGTAGCAAGGGGAAGATCTGGTTTCATACCAGTGGCTTGAATCTTGTGCATGATAGATTTGATTTCAG
This sequence comes from Pseudotsuga menziesii, assembly GCA_001517045.1. Lineage (NCBI taxonomy): Eukaryota > Viridiplantae > Streptophyta > Pinopsida > Pinales > Pinaceae > Pseudotsuga > Pseudotsuga menziesii. The sequence goes on along the minus strand of LPNX011182299.1, from coordinate 151,665 downwards.
AGGCAACTAATATGGGATCCTTGTCTTTTACTTCTAAACTGAATAGTTTTAGCATTAGTTGAATAACTTCCATTTCAGAGTGTGAATTATACAGATCTTTTAACGTTTTTAGTGCTTCAAAACATGACTTTGTAGGGAATATGTGCTGGCTCACCTCTTCACTGACTGTGGCAGTGATTACCGCTAAAGCTTTCTTGTCTTTTGTTTTCCAAATTGCCTTCTCTTTCTCAGATTTTGGAGGTCTTGGGTCTCTAGTTATGGGCCCTCCAGCTTCTGCTTCTGCGGTTTGAACCTGGTTGGGCCCTCCAGCTTCTATCTCTATTATGGTGCCTTTGCAAATACCGTCCCAAAGGTCATTGTAGATGAAGGCATATTTGATCTTCCTCCACCATTCTGGATAAGTGTCTTTGCCAGTGAGAGTGGCACCAACTATAGATGCTATAGATTTCATCTTCTGTGATTGAATCTTGCAACTAAAACAATAGGAGAAAAAGAAGAAAGAGTAAAGGTGCAGGTCTAAGTCTCTACCACCTTCCTCAAGCTTTACAACAATGTCAATGATAATCAGTATTCAAAGTGGTCACAACAAACACCAACAATCTTCTCCTATACTGGTCACATTTTCGAGCTCAAAGAACAGCTTTAAATTGAAAGGAGAAACCCCAGCACTCCCATACACATACATTCAGACTCAAAGGTTCAATACAGTAGTCACAGGCCTCTTCAATACATAGCAACGATATCGTACATATGAAAATGTTTTCAGAATTTACCACTCAAACTCCATGCACAAAAATAGGGTAAAAGATAGGTTTTATGCAGTCCCTAACTGTTACATCCAACATAGAAAAAATTGTGCAACTTTTACCTTCACGTAGTTGAAGAATGGTGTGAGTTTTCAGCATGTTCTCTTCAGCCTTTGCAAATCCTTCCAAAAATCCTCAACACTTCAATTGATTGAACAACAACCATTGGGTTCACCTTTGCAGCACACAGCCAAAATGTTTCATCTCCTCATTACACAGCCACAGTCTGCTTCAGCCTTCAACTCCACGTAGATGTAGGAAGGGGTGGCTCATGGATTTTAAGATAGATTATAGATCGTAGCATAAAAATGTAGATGGAGGATGTCTCAGTACACGTGCAAAGGTTGAATGGGTGGATGCAGTCACAATATTGAAGGGTGGACTCTCACAAAAAAACGTTGTGAATATTATTTTAGACTGTGGATTTTCAAGAAGATGGAGTCTCAATACAATGAGTATACTCACAACAACAGAGTTGTAGCACATTATATTTGAAAAATTTCTATAAATAGTAAAAAATTCAAAACATTATATATCATTTGAAATTTTTACCCAATTGAGCTCAAAAATTCAAACGCGAATTTCGGGAGTTTCAGCCGACGAAATCCGACACCGTTTTTTCCAGGTAACTTCCCATGCCCTCTAAAATATGTGCCTCGAACCACACAGAAATCAAGGGTTTTTCTATGTATAGGGCTGGCTATATGTGAAAAATTAGCTCAAAGTCGCATACATACATGGCTGTTTAGCAAACAGTCGCGTATGCGGCCGCGTTCAAGTTTTTCTAAGACATGTAATGACCAAAACTCAAATTAAATGTGCAGGATGGTTCTAGAATGGAGGGAACGAGAGCACGGGGATGTAGAATAAGTAATATGGGGCGATCTAATGGCTCAACAAGCTCTTCGTGCATGCGGGCTCTACAAGTTTTGGTGTCTTGGTGTCTTAAGGGCCAAAACACGACTGCTGCAGATGCTAGTAGACTACTGGGATCCTGACTCATAGTCTTTCCAGATCGAGGGGATGTCCCTCACTATAGAGGTGGAGGACATATACATCATTACAGGATTGTCCCGATAGGGGGAAGTGGTGGACCTACGTTCTCGCGGGCCCAGAGGTGGACTCACCATAGATGAGTATATTGTTGTATACTGTTATCCATACATAGAGAAGGTCGAGAGTCAGATCCCAACTAACTCCATACATGTGCTAAGCCTAAAGGCCATACTACTAACACTCAAGAGGATAGCAGGGCTAGCCTCACTCCAGGTAACTTCCCATGCCCTCTAAAATATGTGCCTCGACCCACATGGAAATCAAGGATTTTTATGTGTATAGGGTTGGCTATACGCGAAAAATTAGCTCAAAGTTGCATACATACGTGGTTGTTTAGCAAACAGTCGCATATGTGGCCACGTTCAAGTTTTTCTAAGACATATAATGACTAAAACTCAAATTAAATGTGCAGGATGGTTCTAGAATGGAGGGAACGAGAGCACGGGGATGTAGAAGAAGCAGTACGGGGTGATCTAATGGCTCAACAAGCTCTTCGTGCATGCGGGCTCTATAAGTTTTGGTGTCTCGGTGTCTTAAGGGCCAAAACACGACTGCTGCAGATGCTAGTAGACTACTGGGATCCTGACTTAGAGTCTTTCTAGATCGAGGGGATGTCCCTCACTATAGAGGTGGGGGACATATACATCATTACAGGATTGTCCCGACAGGGGGAAGTGTTGAACCTACGTTCTCGCAGGCACGAAGGTGGACTCACCATAGATGAGTATATTGTTGTATACTGTTATCCATACATAGAGAAGGTCGGGAGTCAGATCCCAACTAACTCCATATAGGTGCTAAGCCTAAAGGCCATACTAGTGACACTCGGGAGGATAGCAGGGCTAGCCTCACTCCACCAGGCCTCATGGCCCTTGATGTTCTATGCAATGGAGTGCATGAGACCCACAGTTTACTATTGGAGTACTGCGCTGTTGAGTAACGTGAAGCAACAGCTCAGTGACTCCAAGATGGGTAGGGTACAAAAATTCGGTTTCAACAGTATACTAAGCATGTTCTTCTTTGAGCATGTTTCGGAATTGAGCCCTAGAGTTGACATTTCTCTTCACGGGGTTCGAGATCCAGCCCAATGATGTTGGGAATATGTGATGCATAGACTGGGTGGAGGTAGGGTGTCCAACCCCTATCCAACTGATTTCTTTCCATGGTGGTGGCGGAAGATAGTTGTCATCAATGATTACCCTTATGCGGGGATAGATTTTTGGGGAGATCCCGACATGCCTCTACCACCAGGATCAGCATATGGTGACATTGGTAATGAATCCCAACCCTCTTTTTAAGTTTTGTGAATTATTTAATTTTTTTGTGTTTTTTGATATATATAGACTCAAAAGACAAGTTTTTTCATGACAACATATAGTGACATCCTATCATATGTATGCAGATGTAGGACCATGACGGCCAGACGATTTCCCTCGTCATAGACGGAGGGGAAGAGGAGATGACATTATGGGTGTGGATGTGGAGCAAATGTTCCAAAGCATTCATACCAACTTCGTACGGCTGACAAATAGGGTACCCATGGTGCAAGTCGAGGACTTGCCTGAGGCCATGCAGCGTCAGGTGGTGGGTGTGCCATGAGCATGGGTGCGGTTGTTTCGATGGCTAGCTAGAGCCATAGTGACATTCCACGATCAAAACCCCCCTCCTCCTCCCTAGGCTTAGATACCTAGGAGTGATACATTTTGTACTACCATGTATTTATATTTTGGTGGCTTGGAAGCCCCATTTTTGTATTATGACACTTATATATTATCACATTTTGAATGTTTAATGAAATTTTTTTATGATGATCGATTTATTTATTTACATGTGTAAAATTGTATGTTTGTGATGAGCTTATTTTCTATGAAAAAAATGCCAATCTAACACATAGTTAGCATATGAGTCAGCAACTTGATTATAAATTCTTGGAACATGTATGTATGTTATGTTGTCAAATTGCCATTCTAACAATCTCACACGTAAGAATCTTCGTAATAATGTTGGATCTCTAACATGATACTAGCCATTAAGTTGTGACACTACTAACTGCGAATCAAGACGTACTTCAAGAGAGAGAAAACCATGTTAAATGGCATCCCGTAGAAGCTTGGTAACGGCACTATATTCAGCAACATTGTTTGAAGAGGGCCATAAACATATGCCTCCTGAAGACAATACCTAACCTGTAGGAGTATAAATCACCCAAGCAGCAGAGGCTGAGTGTTGAGTGTGATGGCTAGCACCATCCATGAATCCTATATAGATGGAAGAATCCATTGACATCTACCGTAAGAAACGAAAGCTAATCAACAAACCCAACCACCATAAGAAAAACCTAACTATGTAAAACACTGTACAATAATATACAATAGCCAGCCCTAGCTGAGGATCATGCATAGTACTTTTTAAGATAGATCCCATTTCTAGGCTCTACCAAGGCTATCCCCTCGTAATCTACTAGCTCATATCCGCCCTTCTCTAACACACATTTAACAATGTAAGGACCATGCCACATGGGGTTAAACTTTCCTACCCCAAAGGGTTCTTTAGCTTGATCCCATAAAAGGACCAAATATCCTTCACTAAACCTCCTTGGATGAACATAATTATCATACTGGACCTTAACGCTATTCTTATTCACTTCTAGAGCCACCAAGGCATCTCGGCGCTGCTCATCAAGCTGCTCTAAGTGGACCAAACGTTCCTCCAATGGGGAAGTGTCTGGTAAGAGCTCTATGGATAGCTTCAAAGAAGGAATTTCACACTCAATCAGTAATACAGAATCTACTCCATGTACAAGTTGATATGGTGAAAAGTCGGTGGCAGTCTTAACCGCGGTCCCATAATCCCACAAAGCAGGATATAACATGATATGCCAATTGGTCTTGCTTTGTGTGATGGTTCGTTGGAGAATGGAGTTGAGTGATTTGTTCACTACTTCAACCTGTCTATTCACTTGAGGGTAATAAGAAGAGGAATACTCCTACTTATACCCTAACTTCAAGGCCAACTCTTCCATCATCCGATTCTGAAAGTGCCTACCATGGTCAGTGACAAGCTCTTTCGGAATACCGAACCGAATAATGATCTAGTTGAATACAAAATGTGTGGCTGTCTCACCGTTGGGTTTAACCGTGGGCATAGCCTCAACCCATTTCATGAAATAGTCAACATCCACTATAATATGATGATGCCCCCTAGCTGAAGCTAGGTTGCAATCTATGAAATCAATCCCCCACTTAGTGAAGGGACCGGCGGTGATAATTGGATGTAACGGGGCAAGACATGAGCGCATATTGCGTGCAAACACCTGGAAAGGGTGGCACTTCTTGACTGCATTGACACAATCTTTAAAGATCGACTGCCAGAAATAACCTGCTCTCAAGATTTTTTGGGCTGTAAAAAGCCCAGATAAATGATCACCACATGCCCCTCCGTGGAAATCATTCAGCACAAGCTCAGCCTCCTCATGAGTTAAACAACGACGTAAAATGGAATCTACCCCAAGGCGGTATAATGTGTTATCCACTATGAGGTAATTCTTGGATACGTGACGTAACCGTCGTCGTTCATCCCATGAAAGATGATTAGGGACCTTCAATGTTTGTAAATATATGATAATATCCCCATACCATGGATCCAAACTTGAGATCAGGAAAATGTGCTCATCGAAAAACGTATCTTCACAAAATTCCTCCTCCTCCTCGCTTGGGAAATTAGATATAAGCTCCGCAAAAATCAACGATTTTTTCGATTTTGCCGAAACAAACTTGAGATTGAATTATTGAAAGATGACAATCCACTTATTATAATTTCCCCTGATCATCCTTCTAGTGAGGATGAACTGAAATGAATTGACATGGGCTACCACCAAGGTCTGGTGAAGGAGAATATAGTGTCTCAATCTTTGAACCGCATGAACGGTAGCTAAGGCAAGTTTCTCCACATGGGAATAACGGATCTCTACATCTATAAGGTTTCAGCTCAAATAATATATGACATTCTCCTGGAGCTCCTCATCCTCCTGAACCAAAACCATACCAATCGTCTCCGTGGACGCAGCCACATAAATTAAAAAGTCACGGCTATAGTCGGGTGGACTAATCATCGGGGCCGATGCTAAGGATCGCTTAAGCGCATCAAAGGACTCCTAGGATTGCTCATCCTAGCAAAAGGTAGTGTACTTCTTCAAAAGATGCATAAAGCCTCTAGTCAAATTGGCAAAGTTAATGACGATTCTCCGCAAGAAATTTTCCATGCCTTGCAAAAATTGAAAATGTCTGATGTTTCTCGGGGGAGACAATTGAAGTATTGCCTCAACCTTTAAAGGGTCGACTCTTATACCCTCCTTGGAGACAATGAACCGTAATAATCCACCAGAATTCACACAAAAGATGCATTGATGAGGATTTAACCTGACCAAGTAATGGAGGCACCTTTCGAACACTAATATCAAATGATAGGAATGACGCATCCTCTGATGAGAATGGGCATCAATGTCATCCAAAAAGACTTGAATAATCGATTTGATACCATGGAAGATCAAGGTCATAGCCTGCTGAAAAGTGGCTCCGGTGGTTTTAAGGCTGAAAGGCATCTTACGATATGCAAAGTTACCCCAAGGACAAATAAATGCAGTTTTATGTTGGTCCTTGGGTTTGATCTATATCTGATTGTATCTGGAAAAGCCGTCCACAAAGGAAAATACCTCACTTCTCACACACTTATCCAAAATTTGATCAATAAATGGTGTGGGAAAATTATCCTTAGGACAAGCATGATTCAAGTCATGGAAATCAATGCATATATAGATCGTTCCCTGTTTCTTATCAACTGGAATGGGATTTGAAACCCACTCTGTCAAGGGAAAGGGATAGATAAAACCGACACTCAACAGTTTTTCTATCTCATGCTTAATCATGAGTGATTTTCTAGGATTCATCGCATGCAAGCGTTGTTGAACAAGCTTAGCATTGGGATAAGTTTTAATCTCATGTTCAACAATGCGAGGGTTGATACCTGGAATTTCCTCGTATGACCAAGCAAATACGTCACGAAACTCTTTGAACAGCTTAGTATACTCTTGAATCTTAGCATGGGAACATTCTTCCCTAATATAGACATTCTCAATCTTGCCAGGATCGCGAGAGATATTGATAGGGATGGTAGGAGATATATTCTCCATGTTTCCATCATCCATCAGACCAGGAGAGATTAATGAAACCACAGAACTACCAATTCTCTCACTAAGAATCTCCCTAAAGTCTTCGCGCTCCAAATGGTCAAGCTCAGGAAGAAAGTAAGATCTATGATGCAACTCTTCCCAAGGTGGCTCAACCCCAGACATAGCCTCAATAATAGTTTCATCTGATGGAAAAACACTATCGAGGCAGTCATGCGCATGAGAAGACTCAACTGCCCATGCAAGAAACACATATGGGTACTCCTCCATCCGCGAAGAGGAAGGACTAGGATCTGAAACACATTTAATATTTTCTTGATATGCTATCATTGATGTAGGCAACGGCATGACCATTTCGACAGGCTCACACGAAGGACTCGGTGTAGGAAGAATACAAGGATCTTCCATATGGGTAGCATGAAAAGAAATTGAACACAATGACGACAAATCCTCACCGGAACTAGACCTGATCATAAGAACAGATGCAGGACAACTAAAGGATCCCATAAGGGATGGATACATGCCAACACCCACACTCCTAGTTGCTGGTTGAGAGTGCTCGACAATCAGGACAGAAGCTCCCGAAGATGCGGTAACACATGGATTCTTGAATGACATTTGATCAATCGTAACTATCTTCCCATTAAACGAAAAGCATACAACTCAAAATAGAGAAGAAGCTACAGCTTGTATACTATACATCCAATTCCTACCCAGTAACAGATTGTAATCAAGGTGCGCATCAACCACCTCGACCTCGATCGCAACAGTCTTCCCTCCCAAACGGACCTTAAGAGAAGGAAGAATGTCGTGCAGCCGAAACGATCTGCCATCAAAAGTAGTCAACATGGTAGCAGATTTAGACCACTTGGGGGAACCCAAACCCTTCCAACATGCCAAAGAAATCACGGAAGCAACAGTGCCTTCATTAATCACAGTGTGTTTGAGGGTCATGTTAAGACATTCTACATGAATCAAGAGAGACACATAATAAGGCAAGCGAGGCTGTAGTCCCGTGGTTTCAAATTTGATGTAAAAGGAATAGTTATCATCGTTAACACCAAGAGCATAAAGCAAAGCCTTCCTTGTGCGAAGGACAATTCTGAAGTACTTCAAGTGTAGACATTGCACAAGGAGTGTGGCCCAAATCCTCGACAACAAAATAGTTCTAGGCGACTTGGGCATTAGGATTGTGCCCTCAACGCTTAAGGACTCCCTTAGGAATGTGAGGTGTAACTTCAGGTTTATCCATAGGGTTTTCAATACACAAAGGACTCCTGGGTGGAGCAGGTTATTTTTCAAGGTCTGGTTGTGACGAACCATAGTCCTTCGCACGAGTCACAACCTTAGTAGCATGCACCATATTGATGCAACCATGACCATTACTAGCTTCCGACGGATCTTGATCTCCACCAGACTGATCATGGGTCCTCGAGTTCATGTTTTTATTATGGGGTAAAGGGTTGGTTAGCACAGCTGGGCCCTGCGCTATGAACCTCGAGGCTTCTTCTATCCGAGGGCACAACTGAGTGAGGTGGTCATCCTTACACAACTTGTAAGGAAACTTAACCTTACGTTTAGGCTACTTGTACCCCCCAGCATTTTGGGCGTTCTTGTCATTAGAATTGGAATTTTCATTCCTATTCCCACTCTTATGATTGTTTTTACCCTTCTTATTATTCCTTGCGGGTTGTGGTTACCCATTTGGTCTGACGATTGCACCGAAAGAACATTCACCATTTGGGTGGGTTGAGACGAAGCCGTGGCTTGTCCCGAGGTAGATTGGTTGATAGACAATTGAATGGCCTATTTCACAACAAAATCTATAGGTTTCGTACTCGTACAACCAACAATGCCATCGGCATGTGGTCCAGTTTTGACCTTAGGGTCGAAACTAGAACGCACGGCATTAGGAATGATCTCATATAACAAACTGGATTGAGCATAAATCAAATCTAATTACTGCACCCTAAAGATGGCTTGTTCCTCATTCTGAACTCCGGATGTAGAAACATCATTCGCTATATAAGGTAGTAACAATTTAAGAAACCACTCGAGGAGAAACTCCAGTGGTATGAAGGCTTTAATGAATCTCTTCCATCTACACCACTCTTGGATATGGTCCAAGATATGCGTGGCTTTGTCTTGCTGAAATGTTGACAAGAATTTCATACCAACGTCATAACGCACTGGTAGCTAGAAGTGGTTGAGAAAATTCATGGCTAGGTCATCGAACAAAGTGAATGCCCCCCTAGGTAGCTCTATATACCATTTCCCTGTAGGCTCGGTGAGGGTGTGTTGAAACAACCTTAAACGAATCGAATCTTCATGTAAGGAATTAGAAGAGTACCAAAGGTGAAATGTAGTAACATGTTCACTAGGATCTTCTCCTGGTTTTCCCTTAAATTTGGGAATGTCTGAGGGAAGCCTCATAGGGACAGTTGGCAAAGCCGGGTCATAAGATACCGGATCGTTCATTAGTCTCAACAAGTCAGGAAAATTTAACGTTGCGAGGAAAGGGAGCCTAGGTTGAGCAGGTCGATGACACGCTCCTTGATAATTTTGGTTCACATAAGACTGATTACTGTAACCACCATGACCATGGCCATAGTATTCTCCTCCCGTTTGACCCGTGTAGGGTGGCATGAAATCACCATAATGTGGCGTACCTTGACTATTTGGGGCCACAAAGCCATAATTTGGAGAGTAAGCAGGTTGTTGATACCCATACCTATAAGGTGAATAACTATGTGCATACTGTGGTCCATAATATGGTCCATAAGATGTCCCATGAGAAACTCCATAAGTAGGAATATGACCTCCATAAGTAGGAATACGACCTCCCGAGACAACAGGAGGTACTTGACTCTGAGACATGACTACGTGAGTAGAAACAGTACGAACATGACTCGTAGCAACATTCTGGCCCGAAGGACTACGTGAATGAGGGGGAGGAATAACATATGAAGAACTAGGAATAGAGGACGAAGGGACATGTGAAATGATGTAAGTGGTATTTCCTACAGTCACTCGTATTGGTTCTGGTATCCGAATAGGACTACTAACACCAGGTCTAGGATGAACATGTGATGTGACCTCCACCACCGGGATGTTGGGTGCAATGTGACTCGTGTTCCCAAACCTTTCCACATGGAAATGACTAGAAATGCCCCCAGGAATAGTGTTAGGTTCAAACTACGATTTGGCATGATGTACCAAATCATGTGTAGGAATACCAGACATATCATAACTAGTGCTCGTAGGTTCATAACGAGTCTCGTCGCCCGGAAACCAATACCGATGACTTGTGAATGAGGGATCATACCCAGAGTGTGTAGGTATATCAGGTGAATGATCATATGTAGGAGTAGGATTTTCTTCTCCAACCTTGTGAGTTGGAGAAGGCAAATCAAAAATTTCATCTTCATGATCTCCCATCGTGTGTGAATCAATGTGAGAAGTAGTCCACCTGGACTGTCTGTTTCTCTTTTCCAAAGTAGGAGGAGATGAAGAAGGTGGAAGTCCTGCTAAACGATGAGAATGGCGAAGTGCCGCACCCGAATCCACAATGACTCAAAAAATGAAAAATTCTCTTCTAATTACGCAAACCCTGAGCAAGCTAGCGTGCACATAACATACACCAATATGATCTAAAGCCAATCACAAGCAAACAAGGGTAGGATATGTGAGCTCCTGAATGAATCAGGTATGTTTCACCTATGAAGGCTTGAGACTCCCATACACAACAAGCAGAGGTTCGTAACCAATTATTGTGGCCCTCAGCTTCAATGCATATAGCGACTGTGCTGTCCAACCCCAACCTGGCCAGGACACTTGTAGAATAACCCATGTGAAGCACCCCCTTGATAACCTAGGCAAGGAAACTAAGGTCACCTCAATATAATCAATACTCATGTGGACAGTCGCAGGCAGGATTGACCATATGGGTAGGGTAGCAAAGCCCGAAACTCTCGAAAGAGCCCCCATATACGAATACAATCCTGGAAATATCTTTGGTGCTACTCAGTTATGACTAAGGGTCATCCCAATCAATAACCGCTCACAATGCCTCGTGCTTAACTCCCTTGTAAGAGGAGGATCCTAAGAAACACTAATTATACCAAGGAATTTCACACTCTCACCTGGACAGACACATACATGTTGTTGTTTAGTGGTCTTGGAGAATTTACTCACAATGAATTGTTCCATGACCCTAAAACCTACTCTTGTTGGTATACCCTATCAAAGAAAATAGTGTAATCCATTTTAATTAAGTGTTGATTTTATTTGGCTTTATTACTCAAAAAAGGTAGATGAACATGCAACCAATGGTGTTATTGTTGGTTGTGAAGCCTAATCTTCCAGATCCAGAGATATTATTCAGTTGTGATTGTAACCCAGGAGTATTGTACATTCATTCCCCATGCCTTGGGGTTCGGGGCCACAGTATTGCGGACCCATGGTATTGGTTTAACCCTAGAATTTTCCCATTGTATTTCCCCTATAAAAGAAGGCATTGTAAATCGACTGTGTATGGTATTGTATTGTATTGGAAGAGAGACTGTGAGAGCATCAAGAGGAAGTGCAATGGTTTTGTTGCAGGATGTATCCCTTCATATTTCTGGACTGTAATAAAAGGACTAGCAATTTCTTTGTGGACGTAGCCCGTCATTTGGGTGAACCACGTTATATCTATGTCTCTCTGTAATGTTTTAATGTGTTTTGCATCTTGTTTATTGATTTAACTGTATATCTATTATTGCTCTACGGTCCTGTTTTCTAACAACTGGTATCAGAGCCAAAAGGTCTATTTGGCTAGTAAACTTGTAGGAAAGAAGGGTTCCTGGTTTGAGTGGGAGCAATGGTAGAAGAAGAGAAGTTTAGGGTCGAGAAATTTAATGGCCAAAACTATCAGTTATGGAAGATGCAAATGGAGGACTATCTGTACCAGAAGGATCTATACCTGCCATTGGGCAGAAAAGCAAAACAACCGGCGGCTATGAAGGATGAAGAATGGGAGGTTCTTGACAGAAAGGCACTATGAACAATACGGCTGTGCCTGGCTTCATCGGTGGCCTTCAATATTTCGAAAGAAAAAACAACAGAGGGTGTGATGAGTGCATTGAGTAAGCTCTATGAAAAACCCTTGGCTTCTAACAAGGTATTTTTAATGAAGCATTTATTTAATATGAAGATGTCGGAAGGTGGATCTGTTGCTGACCATTTAAATGAGTTTAATACACTTACCAGTCAGTTAAGTTCTGTAAAAGTGAACTTTGATGATGAGGTTAGGGCTCTTGTAATCTTGTGCTCATTGCCAGAAAGCTGGAATAGCTTGGTCATGGCTGTAAGTAACTCTATCCCTAGTTCAAACACTCTTAAGTTTGATGATGTTTTTGGTGTTATTCTTAGTGAGGAAATGCGAAGAAAAATCACAGGTGAGACATCAGGTAATGCATTGACCATGGAGAGTAGAGGGAGACAAAATGAGAGAGGAAGGAGCCTAGGAAATCACGGCAAGTCTAAAAAGAGAAGATCCAAGTCCAGATTCAGAAAAATAGAGTGTTGGAACTGTGGTAAGAAAGGACACCTAAAGAAAGACTGCAGAGCACCAAAGCAGAAAGGTGAGAGGCAGCAAGAGACTACCCAGGAAGCTAATGTAGCAGGTGATGTGTTACAAGATCCTTTGATTCTTGCATTAGATAATACTAGTGATTACTAGGTAGTAGATTCAGGGGCTTCATGTCGTGCTACATCCCATAGGAAATTCTTTTATGATTATGTTCAAGGTGATTTTGGGCATGTGTTATTGGGGGATGATGAACCATGTAAAATTGTTGGAAAGGGTAAGGTACAGATTAAGCTAAATAATGGAAATGACTGGTTGCTAAAGGATCTAAGGCACATTCCTGCTATGAAAAGAAATCTGATGTCAACAGGGCAGTTGGGAGATGGCGGTTGTTTTTCTACGTTTGGAGAAACGTGGTGGAAGGTCACTAAAGGATCAATGGTAATTGCAAAAGGAGATAGGATAGGTACGTTATATTTATGTCCTCATAATACTAATTATTCTATTTATGTAGCTTCCACAGAAACAGGTGCAACGTTGTGGCATCATAGGCTTGGCCACATGAGTGAGAAGGGGATGCAGATTCTCCACTCAAGGAAACTGCTTCCAGATCTGAAGGAGGTAAGTTTAGAATTTTGTGAGAACTGTGTTTATGGAAAACAGAAGAGATTTAGATTTCTCAGGGTTGGGAAACAAAAGAAGAGTGAAAAGTTAGAGCCTGTCCATACAGATGTATGGGGACCAGCTCAGGTACAATCTCTTGGTGGCTCTCGTTATTATGTTACTTTTATTGATGATGCAACTAGAAAAACTTGGGTTTATTTCATTAGATAGAAATCTGATGTGTTTGATAGTTTTAAGAAGTGAAAATCTTTGGCTGAGAATGAGATAGGAAAAATGTTGAAATGTATCAGATCTGATAATGGAGGTGAGTACTGCAGCAAGGAGTTTGATAGTTACTATTCACACAATGGGATTCGCAGAGAGAAGATAGTCCTTGGAACACCCCAAGAAAATGGTATGTCAGAAAGGATGAACGAAATGATCATTGAGCATGCAAGGTGCATGAGATTGCATGCAGGGTTTCCCTTACAGTTTTGGGTTGATTCTGTAAACACTGTTGTTTATTTAATAAACAGAGGGCCTTCAAGCGCTTTGGATGGTGGCATTCCAGAGGAGGCATGGATAGGTAAACATGTAAAATACTCATTTCTGAGAACTTTTGGTTGTGAAGCATTTGTCCATATTGATAATATGATAGAACAAAGCTTGAGGCTAAATCTACGAAATGTACCTTTATTGGATACGGGGTTGATGATTTTGGTTATCGCTTATGGGATCTTAAAAATCGCAAAATCATTAGGAGTAGAGATGTAGTATTCAATGAAAAGGTCATGTACAAATATCAGTTGCAAGGAAAGAAAGAAGAAAAGGAAAACACAAAGTACACAGTGCTTGATGAAATCAAAGAAAATGAAGTTCCAAAAGCACCAGAAAATCAAGAGCAGCAACAGGTACCTGAAAGTCTTGCAACTGTAAGAAATTCTACCAGGTTAAGTAGACCCGCTGAACGATTCTCTCCTTCACTGTGTTATTTATTGATGACTGATTCTGGTGAACCAGAATGTTTTGAAGAAGCAATGCAGGTAGAAATTAGAAAGAAGTGGGAGCAAGGCATGGATGAGGAGATGGACTCATTGGTAAGAAACCAGACTTGGGATCTATTTAAGTTTCCTGCAGAAAAAACAATATTGCAGAATAAATGGGTTTACGGGTTGAAGGAAGAAGATGGAGGAAAGAAGTGATACAAGGCTAGACTTGTTGTAAAGGGGTTTGCACAAAAGAAAGGTATAGACTTTGATGAAATATTTTCTCCTGTTGTTAAAATGACTTCAATTAGAACTATTTTAAGTCTAGTGGTAGTAGAAGATTTGCATCTTGAACAATTAGATGTAAAAACGGCCTTTCTCCATGGGGATTTGGAGGAAGAGATTTATATGCAGCAGCCACAAGGGTATGAGGTCAAAGGGAAGGAGAATTTGGTTTGCAGGTTGAAGAAGAGCTTGTATGGCCTGAAGCAAGCTCCAAGGCAGTGGTATTTAAAATTTGATAAGTTTATGATAGAACAAGGTTATGATAGATGTCATTCTGACGACTGCGTTTATTTCAAGAGGCTACATAACGCAAGATATATTATCTTGTTATTATATGTGGATGGCATTCTTGTTGCAGGGTCTAACATGCAGGATATAAATGTGCTCAAAAGAAAACTAGCTAAATCATTTGTGATGATGGATTTGGGTGCTGCAAAGCAAATCCTTGGTATGAGAATAACAAGAGACAGGAAAAATTGCAAATTGACATTGTCTCAAGGTGAGTACATAGAAAAGGTGTTGCAGAGGTTTAGAATGCAGAATGCAAAACCAGTCAGCACACCTTTGGAAATCCATTTCAAACTAAACAAGCATATGTGTCCAGAGACATAGGAAGAGATAGATTACGTGTCCAAGATTCCCTATTCATCAGCAGTTGGGAGCTTGATGTATGCCATGGTGTGCATAAGACCAGATATTGCACATGCAGTGGGAGTTGTGAGCAGGTATATGAATAATCATGGTAAAGAGCATTGGAAAGCAGTACAATGGATTCTCAAGTATTTGAGAGGTACCACTTCTCATGCATTATGTTTTGGAGGTTCAGACACTGTTCTACAGGGATATGTTGATGCAGATATGGCTGGTGATAAAGACAGCAGGAGGAGCACCACAAGGTATGTGTTCACTGTAGGTGGAACAGCAGTAAGTTGGATTTCAAAAATACAACAGGTTGTTGCACTTTCAACAACGAAAGCAGAGTATGTTGCTGCTACAGAGGCTAGTAAGGAGATGATTTGGTTGCAGAGTTTCATGGAATAATTGGGTAAGAAACAGGAGAATAGTAGGCTGTATAGTGACAGCCAAAGTGCCATTCATCTTGGAAATAACTCAACCTTTCATTCAAGGACTAAACATATACAACTCAAGTACCACTTCATAAGATCTGTTCTAGATGAAGAACTGTTAAAACTAGAAAAGATTCACACTAGCCAGAATCCTATAGACATGTTGACAAAGGGAGTAACTAGAGAGAAAATGAGTTCCTTCTCAGTTTCTGTTGGCCTTAAAGCATGAAGGTGAAAAGAAGAAATTTTCCAAGTCCAAGGTCCAGAACATAGTCCAGCAAGTGCAGTAGCGGTGGAGTTGTTGTGATTAGTCTCCAAGTGGGAGATTGTTGGTTGTGAAGCCTAATATTGCAGATCCAGAGATATTATTCAGTTGTGATTGTAACCTAGGAGTACTGTACACTCGTTCCCCCTGCCTTAGGGTAGCACCCCGAAAAAGGGGGTTTCGGGGCAGAGCCCTTGAATTTTTTTTTTGGGATGTGTTTTGGCTAACAGCATTGCGGACCCATGGTATTGGGTTAACCCTAGAATTTTCCCATTGTATTTCCCCTATAAAATAAAGCATTGTAAATCGACTGTGTATGGTACTGTATTGTATTGGAAGAGAGACTGTGAAAGCGTGAAGAGGAAGTGCAGCGGTTTTGCTGTAGGATGTATCCTTTCATCTTTATGGACAGTAATAAAATGACTGGAAATTTCTTTGTGGACGTAGCCCATCGTTTGGGTGAACCACGTTATATCTGTGTCTCTCTGTAATGTTTTAATGTGTTTTGCATCTTGTTTATTGATTTAACTGTATATCTGTTACTGATATGCGGTCCCGTTTTCTAACAGTTATGACGCAACATGAAGCAAAATGCACACCTAACAATCAATGCAAATACATTGTGTCGAATGAAAAATAGGGCATGCTACTACATTAAATGCAAAATTTTATTCAAATGACAAATGCAATCATTCCTATATGAAATACTGACTATTACTTCTTTAAGCAAACCTAGTGCAAGTACCATGCAAAATGCAACGTGCAATGATGCATAATGATGTAAAAGAAGCAAATATTTTTGCATTTTTTGAATAAAAATGAGATAATAAAACAAAAGAATGACTCTACAACCCCCAGACTTTGCAAGAAAAATAAAACAACACTCATGCAAAGCATTAAGGTAAAAGAGACCTAATGCACTAATCCCAAAACAAAAAATAAAAAATGCAATGACAAGAAAATTCTTAAAAAAATTACCTTAAAAGGCGTCTCTAGTTAGGAACAGAGGTGTATACAGACTCTAGAAGCATGAAAGGAGACTCAGCAATCATCAAAACTCACCTAGTAACACTCAATCTTCCTCTAAAAGGAAAAACTTAGGGCATATGTGACTGTGTGCAGAAAAGCCGCGTATGTACGTGGATATCTCAGTCAAAACAGCGTGTACACGTGACTGTGAGGCAAAAAATCGCATACAGGAAGAAAAAGAGATAAAAATGAAGGAAAATAGATAGGCTGAGACAAAATTCACACCTATCAGACACTACCAGGAAAACATGCCCCTAGACCCGACTCAGAAACAGAGAAATCAGAGCAATTCAAGAACATTGAATGCCGATAAAACCCCCCAAAGGACAAATACTAGGAACTCCCTAGTGGAGTCACCAATTTTGTTACGGAGAGAAATTCCTATGGCTTGGGGTACCACAACAGACAGCTTGACTCCAGAAATCAATCCTTTCCTATATGCAAGAGAAACCAAATATCTAACACTAAAGGATCTCGATTCGTACCTTATTCCGGACGATTGATGTAGATCCTTGTTGAGCTTTCCAATTCCAGCTTGTTTTGATAAATTGTTATCTCAACACTCAGCAAACAAGACAAGCATGCTATATATAATTGTGTTAGACCTACTCTAGCACATATAAGAATTTAAAAGCATCAATGGATCAAATACTCATTTAAATACACATTATTGGACAGGAAAAGATATTTCTATTGATATAAAACAAAGATTACAATAGTGACAACCTCTGTCGGCACGTCTGCGAATTAGAGAAATTGAGTCCCCCACTTCGGCCTCCACCACTTCAATCCTCCATCTCTTGATAGCAAGCTCACAAGTAAATGGAAAGCTTGAGAAGAACACAAAGTGCTCCAAGGGACAAAGGGATGCAGACTCAAGTATAAGCTCTGACAACAATGGACTATAGTTTTCTTGCTCTTCAATTCCTCCCTCTTCAATGTATCCAAAGGGTTCCTTATATAGCTATTCAATGGGGTGATGAAAGGTTGAATCTAAGCGATTTCAAGGCATATGGAAGGCTAGGAGACAAGTGATTCGGATCCACATCAAGGAAAAATCCAAAAGAATTTGACCTTTTGCACACATCCTGATGTACATGGGTTTAAGGGTCAAACCCACGTATATACGTGAGAAAGGGATTAAAAGTCGTGTATGGAAATTATTGCATGTTTTTAGAGATAATGTTGGAAACATCAAAGGTAAAAATATGGTCCATGGGGTCTAAATAGTCTGCAGAGGGACAAGGAAGGCCATAAAAGTGTGATTCACCATATGTGGTAAAATCAGCTGTAACAACAGGGATTAAACAAGACTTCAATGTGTTCAAAATATATTTAGATAATCTACCAATATTAAAGGATATTTAAGCATGATATATGTGCAAATAGAAAGCAGTCCTTTAGTCAAAATATTTTCAGTCTATCCAGAACTCTAATGAACTCCAACGCCAGAGGTTGTGCTAGTTTATTGAAAATATAAAGTAAAACAAAAAAAAATGCAGGCAATCAGACTTTAATAAATCAAAGTGAAAATAAAACAAAACTAATCTAAGGAAGACCAAACCGAACAAATTAAAAGGTTTATTTATGTACAAAGAAAAACCAAACAACATTAAGAAAAATATGGTTTGAGAACTAAACCATTGACTGGCAATTTCTCTTCCCACCTCTGTAAATCTTGCAACTTATAGGTTGAGGGGGCTAACTTCTCTACAATCTGAAAATGGCCTATCCATAATTGCTGAAATTTAGTGTTTTTTCCCTTCTCATCATGCGGGTGATCCCATTTAAGAACCAAATCATCTATTTCAAATTCCTTCTTTCTAGCTTTGTGTTTATCAAACCATCTCTTCACTATTTCATGCTGGTGCTTAAACCTCTCTTTTGCCTTGGATGTAGACTCTTGCAACTTTAGCAGGGCACTGATTCGAATTTGGAGGACCTCATTTTCAGTTATTCTAGAGGCTTGAGCAAGTTGAGAGGAAGGCAACAAAATATTTCGAGGCAGGATGGCTTCTTACCCATAGACTAGAGTATAGGGTGACACACCTAAGGAGTTCTTGGGTGTGACTCTATTAGCCCAGAGTGCATTAGGAAGAGCTACATGCCAACTTCTTTGATTTTATATGACTGTTTTCTTCAAATTCCTAATCATATTTTTATTTGTAGATTCTTCTAGACCATTACCTTGTGGATAGTAGTTAGCAGAATAATGCAACTTAATCCCTTTCTCATTTGCAAATGCAGTCAGTATAATAAATGAAAAATAGGAAGCATTATAAAAAACCAGGGAAATTGGAACTCCAAACATGGTCATAATATGGTCTTGCAAGAATTCCATAACTACATCTTCATTCACTTTTCGCAATGGGATAGCTTCTACCCATCTGGTGAAGTAGTCTGTTGTTGTCAGGATGTACTTGTGCTGTAATGAAGAATTTGGATTGATCTCTTGGATAATATCAATCCCCCACTGCTCAAATGGTTTGGAAATAATAACTAGCTTTAATGGTCTCGCTACCTTTTCTTGTCTTCCACCACTCCTTTGACAAGTGTCACATTTCCTAACATGAGCGTGAGCATCCTTGAACAGATTCAGCCAATAATACCCAACTCTCAAAATATTATGTGATGTATTATCTCCTGAGAACTGACCTTTAGCAAGTCCATCATGTAGCTCTATAACAACCTTAGCCGCATCTTCGTGTTCCAAGCATCTGAGAAAAAATCCATCATAGTTTTTTCTAAACAGGATTCCATCATTAATCTGATATGAGGCTGAATTTAAGTGTAATGCTCTCCTCTGCTTGGGATTCCAGTTTTCATGAAAGTATCCTTATTGAAGATAATGGACCAGGTATCTGTATTAGGATTTTGGAGCTGTAAATAAAGGACATACATCGACTGTGTGTAACTCAGCTTCATTCTCCCAATTTTTTTCTTCATTGTCCCGAATCTCAATCATCGATTTGCAGAGGCCTTTCCCTTTGAATATGGTTGCTGGTTTGAATTCTAAGTCGTACTCTTGTAAGGATGTTACCCAGTTACCTCTTCTTTCCCCTAACTCTTTCTATATGAAAAGAGATCAAATTGCCGGGTGTGGAACTATCACTTTGGTATGGTTCTTTAGTATATATGGTCTGAATTGCTTCACCGCCTTAAAAACTGCATAAGCTTGCTTATCAACTGTGGGGTAATTCAATTTAGCCCCTTGTAGGCCAATGCTCATAAACGATACGAGGTACTCATCTCCCCCTTCCTCTTTATGTGTAAGCACTGCTGCTAATGAATCGTTTGAAGCAAAAGTGTACAAGATGAAGTATTTTTCAAAGTTGGGAACTTTAAGGGATGGTGCATGAGCTATTGATGTTTTTATCTTGTTAAATGTGCCCTTCTCTAAATCATTCCAGTTTAATTGGACACTCTGCTTGACCATTTGTTGCAAAGGTTTGACTGTTTGAGCAATGTTTGGCACAAACCTTCGCACAAAATTTATTGTCCCCATAAAAGACTACATGCCCTTTTTATTATGGGGTAAAAAGATCTGTTCTATTGCTTTAATCCTTTCTGGGTCTATTGAGATCCCTTTCTTTGAAATTATGTGACCCAATAGCTTTCCTTCTGTAACAGTGAACACACATTTATTTGGGTTTAAAGAAATGCCATACTTTCTACAACGTTCGAAAATTTGTTTGAAATGAAACACATGTTCTTCTCTTTTCTTAGAAAATATCATGACATCATCCAAATAAACCACTACACTCTGGCCAATCGGACTAAGGAAATCTATATCCATAACCCTTTGGAAAGTTCCTTTAATGTTAATGAGTCCAAAGGGAATTCTTCTATATGCAAAAGTCCCCCACTTGGTTCTGAAAGTGGTCCTCAGTCTGTCTTCTTCCACTACTAACACTTGGTTGTAGTCTGAGAATCTGTCTAACAGAGAAAACAACTTAGAGCCTGAGACCATTTGTAATATATGTTCCATGGGCGGGACATGGTAATTGTCTTTATTATATGCATGGTTTAAATTTCTGAAATCAACACAAAGTCTGATTTCTCTAGACTTCTTTCATACTGGAACCAAATTTGAAACCCATTATGAATGTCTAACCTTGAATATGATATTAGCATCAAGAAGCTTCTTCACCTCAATTTGAATTAGAGGTTCTAGTTTGGGGTGCATCTTCCTCAGAGGCTGCTGGAAAGGCTTGACTCCAACTTTGATTTGAATGACATGTTGTATAATTTTGGTGTCATAAGTTTTGAGGTCTTCATATTTCCAAGCAAAGACATATTTGTATTGTCAAAACAAACTGATAAATTTTCTCCTTTACCCTGGTGAACAACACTTCCCTAGGTTCACATATTTGGGATCAACTTCTGACCCTAGATTTATCAGCTCGAATTGCAAAGACGAACTGTGTGTATTTACATTTGCTGGTCTTCTAAACTTGTTGTCTAGATCAAACATATGTTCCAACGTTCTGACTCCTTTAGGAATGAAATTTCCATTCTGAATGTTTGCTTGACATTCTTCATCATATATTATGGCTCATTTGAAGATTTCATCATTCATTAGACATTCCAAGATTTGCTGATCATCATCAAACACCCTCAGATTGGTGATATTATCTGGAACGGAAGGCCTGAAAAGCAATTCAATTGAACATCTGTTATTTGTGGGTACCGGCCTTGCAGTTGAAGTAGCTAACAAGTCAGCTGCTGCATTATTTAACCTAGGAATTGAAGTGATATTGAATGCATCAAAGTTTGTTAGTAAATCCCATACTTCATTTTGATAAGCCTTCAAATGTGGTGATATGCAATGAATTTTATTTCGGACTTGTTTAACAATGATTTCAGACTCTCCATATACTTTTAGATTTTTTACTTTCAATTCCATTTCCTTTTTTAGTCCCTGGACTAATGCTTTGTACTTGGTTGTATTATTAGTGCACTCAAATTCTAATCTATAGGAAATGAAATATTTATTATTTTTTTCAGCATTCATCAGGACACAGCCAGCTCCTCATCCTTCTAGGGTTTTGGAACCATCAAAATAAAGAATCCATTTTTTTTTACCCCTACTGAATTTGAACTACTATCTACACATGATACTAACTCTACTATATTACAATCAATCTTATCATCCCGCAAAAACTATGTTAGGATTAAAACGAGCAATACAATATAGACACACAATATACCCTGGAAACCCCATGCAGGGAAAACCAGTACCAATGAAGATCTTCATTACATGGCCAAAACCGGCCATCTGGGCCAAGCAAGCTAGGCACTGATCACCTCCAGGCCACTTTACAATGGAGCCTCCTCAAGCATTATAAAGGCTTAATCACATGCAATACCATGGGACAATACCATGGGCTACAACAAACCATGTGCCCAAACCATGTGCTAGACCTAACCCACCTTTGACTCAATCCCGAGTCAAGGTTAACACATGCAATACCATGGGACAATACCATGGGCTACAACAAACCATGTGCTAGACCTAACCACCTTTGACTCGATCTCAAGTCAAGGTTAACCCTAAAAATCCCCCCTTTAAACTTGACTTGGAGTAATCACCAACTCCCCTCAAGTTTTTACCGAGGAATCTTCCATACACCCCCCTATCACCTAGGTCTATCTCCCGACTTTACCGGTGAGTTACCAGGGGTATGCATGCCTTACCAGGTCTTACAGCCATATGCCCATTTACATGCAAACCACTCCATTACATTTTTTTTTCATGTGCCTTCATGGTGACTACACCATCACCATCCGTTGCTTCATCCTCTCGCTTTCCATGCTCGCTTCCTTGCTCGTCTTTTGCCATGCTCCCTTTGTAGCTACATCCAAACTCTATCATTGATGTCCATATAAAGAAAAATCCATCTACCGGATTACATGGGTCATCAGCTGCTGTAACCACTAGTTCTCTAGGAATTCTCTTCACATACATGGCTCATCAATCTTGGTCCCAAAATCGAGATTAAACCATCTCAAATTTCTCCCGCAATTGAAGACTCAACCTCTCTGATCCACATCAAGCTAGGCTACGAGTACACCTGCCACCCTCGTACCTACCTAGTGGTTCATTCCACACTTGATGCAACATCCCGTCTTTGCTCAGAAGAGGGATACCTTGTGCTTTTAACATCCAGAGAAATCCAAACTTGCCTACGGCTAAGTTTTACATGGACCAAAAAATTACTGCTAGGGTGTTGGGTACCACCAAACATGCACCCCACAATTTGATTCAACATAGAAACACCAACGAGCATAACCAAGCCAAACCATGGCTCTGATACCATTTGTTAGGTTAAAATGAGCAACATTAACATAATAATGAGCAACATTACCAGGGGTATGCATGCCTTACCAGGTCTTACAGCCATATGCCCATTTACATGCAAACCGCTCCATTACATTTTATTTTTATTTTTTTCATGTGCCTTCGTGGTGACTACACCATCACCATCCGTTACTTCATCCTCTCTCTTTCCATGCTCGCTTCCTTACTCGTCCTTTTCCATGCTCCCTTTGTACCTACATCCAAACTCTATCATTGATGTCCATATAAAGAAAAATCCATCTACCGGATTACATGGGTCATCGGCTGCTGTAACTTCCCGTTCTCTAGGAATTCTCTTCACATACATGGCTCATCAATCTTGGTCCCAAAACCAAGATTAAACCATCTCACAATTCTCCCACAATCGAAGACTCAACCTCTCTGATCCACATCAAGCTAGGCTATGAGTACACCTGCCACCCTCGTACCTACCTAGTGGTTCATTCCACACTTGACGCAACATCCCTTCTTTGCGCATAAGAGGGATACCTTGTGCTTTTAGCATCCAGAGAAATCCAAACTTACCTACGGCTAAGTTTCACATGGACCAAAAAATTACTGCTAGGGTGTCGGGTACCACCGAACATGCACACCACAATTTGATTCAACATAGAAACACCAATGAGCATAACCAAGCCAAACCATGGCTCTGATACCAGTTGTTAGGATTAAAATGAGCAATACAATATAGACACACAATATACCCTGGAAACCCCATGCAAGGAAAACCAGCACCAATGAATATCTTCATTACATGGCCAAAACCGGCCATCTGGGCCAAGCAAGCTAGGCACCGCTCACCTCTAGGCCACTTTACAATAAAGCCTCGTCAAGCGTTATAAAGGCTTAATCACATGCAATACCATGGGACAATACCATGGGCTACAACAAACCATGTGCCCAAACCATGTGCTATACCTAACCACCTTTGACTCAATCCCAAGTCAAGGTTAACACATGCAATACCATGGGACAATACCATGGGCTACAACAAACCATGTGCCCAAAAAATGTGCTAGACCTAACCACCTTTGACTCGATCTCAAGTCAAGGTTAACCCTAACAAACTGAAGGAGATCGGGCTGGGTATCTGATGTGTCATTGGCTTCTTCAGCTTTATAATTTCCTGGTTCAAGATCAAGAAAATAGTTCCCCAAAATAGAGTTAACTAGTTCATTCTTCCCCTCCAACTGTGTAACGTTGTGTTTCATTTGAGGCTCCCTTAACACCTTTATCTGATTCTGGAAACCTTTGTAAGAAAACCACAAATGTGACCAATCTAAGGCAAAATAACCATCTAATTTCACTGACCAGTCCCGGCTCAACACTAGCCCATAGGCATCCGGGATGTCTGCTACCACAATGTCTATATACTAGAAAACTCTCTCATCCATTGACAAAAGTATCAAGACATCCTCCATTTCCCCTACCACTTTCACTGTAGTCCTATCTAATTGAACAACTTGACCTGTAGTTGGGTTGGGTTGACCATTTATTTGTTTGTAGACTGAAAGCAGCATGACATTCACTGATGCTCCAGAGTCCACCAGACAGTTATGTACGTTGAAATTGAATATTTTAAAAGTGAGTAGGAATGTTGGAGTTCTATATTTAGACTTCCCCCCCATACTCACCTCACCAATCTCTTCCTCAGCCTGGTTATCATTTTGGGGATTTGTTATAGGTGTCTCAAGTGCTTTCAACAAATTATCCTTTTGTTAGGGTAAGTTACGCATTTCAAACAGAGAGATGTTTTCCTTAGTCTTTTTAATATCTTCTACTATGTCGTATCCCATTTCATGCTCAGTGGAAGTTTTTATTTTATTTTGAACTTTGTTTTTTGCAGAATTCACAGACATAGTGATTGCCTTGGGATTCTGACTCATGATGAAAAATTCTGGTATATTAACGGTCTGAGTATTATTTTTTTATCTTTTTCACGTTCTCCTAAAGTTTCTTTATCTTGGGAATTGTCGTGTTATCCTCTTTCAATGGACCCTGACTCCTTGTTGTAACATTTGTTTCTGGTACTTTTTATTCCTTAGTGAGGCCTTCATCCTCTATACTAAACATGGATACACAATCCCATAAAATCATAGTGTCTTCTTCTTGTGTCTCTGTTGGTTCATGACATTTCTCTCCTTCATCCACAATTTCGGTTAACTTGGAATCTAGTAACTAATTCATCACTAAAGTCATAGAATTCATCCACTATGGGAAAAAAATTTCAAAGTGAGGATGCTGATGGAATGTACAAAAATTTTCCATTCCCACTTCAGTTAAGTTCATAGCCGAGGGACTATGAGAGAGAGGTTTGGATGGACCACTGTCATCTCTCTTTTTATAATAAGTTTTGTATTGCTTGTTGGACCCCTTCTTTTTTTCTAGATCAACTACTCTATTTGATATTTTTTGCACCATTTTTACCACACCATCTAATTCTTGTGACCGCTCATCTTTAGGCTTAGTTAACAACAAAGGTTTTTTGTTTCCAAAAGTTTTTTCTTCTGATGGTGCAGGATATTTGTCTATACTTTCCATTTCGCTTTCCACTTTCTTAGCTTTCTCATATGTTTCCACTAAGGCGGGATTAACTGATCTTTTGACAAACATAGCTAGGTCAGGACCAACAACAGAGGTGTAATACTCAATTAAGGTGTTCTCAGCAGGTTTTATAGCTGCATCAAAGTTATTCATATCGGAAAAAAACCTCTAAGTGAAATTATGCACCATTTCTTTCTTTTCCTTTCTGAGGACAAGCAATTCTTTCATTAAAGTAGCAGTAGTTCTCTGGGTTCCATACTTGTTTCTAAACAATCTCTCAAAGGTGTTCCAATTTTGGATTGAGTTTTCCTATAGGGAAAAATACCATGAGGCTGCTTTACCCTTGAGAGTATGTGGGAATAATATGCATACTACTTCTTCATGCTTAGCTACTTGTAAACCTTCCAAAGGTAGGTAAAAACTTTGCAAATGGTCATCCACAAAGATTCCTTCATTCAGTTCAAACTTAGGCAAAGACTTATCAAAATTTGGTGTCATGGAATGTAACAGAGGAGTAAGGTTTAGAGGGGATCTATCCCTCCATGCAGGTGGTGGAGGAGGCTGGTTTGCATTCACATTTGCCATGATTCTAGGTGGAGAATGAGGTGGAGACTAGACAGGGGTTCAGAAAAGTGAGTAGTGAGGGGACTATGGTCCTAACTAATTTAGATGTTGCACAATCTCTTGTAAGGTGGTTTCTACCAGCTCTTCAAATTCTTCCACTAGCACTGAATCCTCACGGTTAGGATGGTATTTCTTACGAACTTATCCTCTAGGCAAAGTAGGAATAATGGGAAATCCCTCGATCTTATTTGCGTATGCCCTTTTGATTCTCCTTAAATCATCAACCACCTCGTTATCAATGGACTAGAGATACTTTGTGACTTTTTCTTCATGACTAGGTATTTTAGGGAAACTGGTTTCAGAACTATCACCAGTGGAGTGTTCTTGAGAAAACGAATTTCCTCGGCCAACCATGCACTGGCGGCCCTCCTTCTAGTGCCAAAGCTGTTGAGGCTTGGAAAATCCAAGGTAACAACAGTAGGGATTCTCCCAAATAAATGTTCCCAAGTAGCCCATTATTGTTTGGTATGGGGAATCCATCCGGTTTACGGTCTGACTACCATAGGTCAAGTAACAGTTTAAGCTTGCTTTTACTAGTTGCGGCCCGGTCCACCATTTAAGTCTATTTTTTTAGTTTTCTTTTATATATGATATGCAAGTGCCTATTCTAAGTGAAAATGATAGACAACAAAGAGTTCACAATGTGATGCACATGTTCTTACCTCTCGTCTTATTACTTCTTTTGCTTCTAAATCACAAACAAATAACACATATGCTAAACTAGCTAATTTTATTTGACCTATACTTAGGGAGAAAGATTATATTTAATGGTGAGTAATGTACTGTAAAACATGCAGAAATAATATTATAGATAGTTGTTCATAATTTAGAATACATGAATATGCATAGAAAGATAAATAGAGAGATAACTCATTGTTAGTTGAAAAATTCAATACTCAATATACTGCATAAGTTTCATAAGAATAACAAGAAATCATTCATAACATGGAAGTAATTCATAAGTCAGAATGATCTCACAGTTTGTAGAATAAGATGAAACAAAAATAATTCGACATTCAACAAATCTACAACATGCATTTGAAACTTCACAGCTCCTTCTCCAACAGAAAATATCGCTTCTTTATTATAAAAGTAAGTAGTTCTTATTACAATAAACTTCACAAAAAGATAGCATGTAAAATTCCTTCTTACATCTACTTCACCTCTACTTATAAAAAAAAAATGACTCCTGAGTTTCCCTCCAACCTTTTGGGCTTCCTCGACTCTTCCTTTACAAAATTTTGTCTTCTAGTGCATGCACTTAGAAAGGAATAAATACAAAATATTAAATAATCCTCAGCTTGTGAATAAGACAAAAACTAAGTGGGCCCGGTTGTTGTCTTGACAAACACTCCCCAATCTTGTTCTTGTTCACTGATGACCTGGTATTCTATAGGTTCCAATACACGAACTACCACCTCATGCTTTGACATTTGAGAGTCGATTTCCTTCACCTTGGGTGTACTTTGACTCAAAGATTCTTCCAACAAGATTTTGTGACTTGATGCTTGTATAATCCAAATTTTGATGTCTTCCTCACTAACAGCTTCGAGTCTGGATATGCGTTCTTCTCTTTTTTGCAGCCTCTCTTGCAAGTTCTTCAGATGTTCTTCCTGACTGGGAAAAAATGATCCGAGGAGTTTGTTACAATCATGCACTGATTGTGAACAAGATGTATGCCTTTGTAAAATTCATCACACTTCTCAATAGTTTTCTCAATGGCTGTGTTTAATCTGATCATTGTTCTACACCCAAAATTTAGTATGCCTATCTCTTTTGCTCGCTGTATCTCCTTTCTGTACATCTTCCACAACCTACTTTTCGAGGTCTTTCTTATCTCCTTCAATGATGTTCACTGATAATACTAGAGCATCCCTGTTAGATTGTAAAGTTTGGCATGCCTCTTTTGACTTCTCAATCATAGTGAGCATATCTTCATGCTTCCTCTTCAGACTTTGACCTTCACCTCTTTCCCTTTTTAGAGATTCCTTCATTTGAGAAATATTCTTCTGATATTGTTCCAAATCAATGATTATTTTATCAACATTATCTTCATTAGTAAGAGCTGAGGCTACACCTTCCATTTCCATAAGTCTTGGATCTTTGTCAGTCTCGTGAACAATTTTTTTTCAGTTCTGATGACTCCTTCCTTTTCCTCAGTGTCCACTTTCTTCTCAGTTCTCATGACAATTCTTTTCTTATTCTTGTCATAAAAAATGGTATTTAAATCAGCCACATCCTCCTCTTGGGATGGGATAAAAGGGATTAGTTCAATCCCTAATGTCAGAGCTAAATCTCCCATGGTTGTGATGCTAGATGGGATAGAGGATTCTATCAGATCATCATAAGACTAAGTTTGCTCCATATTTGCACGATCTTGTTCCTCCTACTCCTTTTGTCGAAGCTCTTTAGCCGCTTTCTTTGCATGTTCTCTTTCTTTGTCAGTTGCTTTTAGACTGAACCTCTCATCCTCTTCCTACCTTTTATGAGCTTCTTCTTCTTGATTATTTTTCATAGTTTCTTCTTCTGCTAACCTTTTCTCGGCCTCTTCTTTGGATCTTATTTTCTCACTTCTTCTTCTGCTAACCATCATTCTTTTTCTTCTGATAGTATGAGTGCCTCTTCTTGTCTTTTCTTAGCAGCTTCCTCCTCTTTTTTCTTCTGTTTCTTAACATATTTTCCCCTTCCACCTATGGTCATTATATTTTGTTTAAATCTCTTCCTCAAAGTTGTAATATTGCGTGCATTTTGGAATATTTATTCATCTTTATCCCAGTAGTTGGCATACTCAAAATGTACTCCTACTGTGGCACAATGATTAGAAATCTTATCCTTGGAATCATTCCTATGAAAACTTATCTTTCCAAAATGGAAGTACTCTAACTCCTTTACAAACTCTGGTGCACTCTTCACTTTGGAGAACCTATAACTTCCTATATAAAATGGGACTCGGGGGTATACAACCTTCTTCTGTTCAAACAAGAAATTACCAACCCCATCAATGTAAAGTTGCCTTACTACTTCCTTGTGAATAACATAATCCCTAGCATATTTTGGCAAAAGAGAAGGGGCCCTCATTCTTCCAAACATCCTCAGATATAGGCATTCCTCTGTTAGATAATAATGACCATTATCATGTACAATCTTCAAGGCTTATCCAAACATGCAATCACACTCAACAAGAAAGATTAATATGTATAATGGCATTATGAATTATTCAAAAATACTTTTATAGTGTTTGAAATATTTTTGTTTTCTCAACAATTGATATGTAGCATAGACAGGAGCTTTGTCCTTATCCCATTGGCACTTCAGAGTTGGGAACGACTGTGCGCACAAAATACAATCAACCAGAAATGAGCTCATATAGAACTTTGATTTGTTTTGCGAGACTCCTCCCAGTGCTGCACTTATGCATGAGGACAAACTATTAGACACTATATTGGCCGAGTTGAAAATGGTGCCTTGTGTGGCCACAAAGAAGGTTACGGGTACCCAGCTCAGTTTGAAATTCTTTCCATTTGCTCTTCGAAAGATCCTGTTCAACATCAATGCTATCAATCTATAGGGAGTGCAAAATTTTGCAGTTTCATATTCACTGGACGACCTTGTACAAAAATGCTTTTCAGGAACAATCATTCTATTGACATTTTCCAAAACATGTAGATTGAGGTCTTTTAACCATCCTTCATTTAGATAGGTTTGGGGCGTTGGTAGCTTATAGGCCATAGCTACATATGCTGGGCTATAAGAGGCATAACCCTATCCTTCAGTATTAGACAAAATCATTTTTGTTAGATCAGCCCTCGGGAGGATCCAACCTATTACTTCTGAACATGGAAAAAGTTCTAGATGTGTGGCAACCTTCATGATTGCTGACCTCTCTATATTAGCATATATGGGTAAATATTCCAATCTTTCATCTTGGACGCTTTGATTGGCGATCATTTGGTATATTTCCCCCCACTTGTACTCAGGATTGATACCCGTGATAGCTTTGGTATATCCATATATAACTTCAACCCGGGTTATGATCTCTATCTCTAGTTCTTCGTCTACAACTTGCGCCTTCTTCTTCTGTTTCTGAGGCATTTTGCTATATGAATGACGAGATTGTTTTGATTATACAAAAGCATGTTAGATTTAATATATTCCAAACATATAACTGCAATTTGACAAAC
The DNA here is from genome assembly GCA_001517045.1 of Pseudotsuga menziesii. Taxonomy (NCBI): domain Eukaryota; kingdom Viridiplantae; phylum Streptophyta; class Pinopsida; order Pinales; family Pinaceae; genus Pseudotsuga; species Pseudotsuga menziesii. Next base: position 121,104 of record LPNX011182299.1, on the reverse strand, counting down.
TCTATACTAAAACAAAAACCAATTTTAACCAGAAATTCCTTTACCGAATCATCATGATGCATAATGCCTAAATTCCTGTGTCTACCCTAAACATGCTCTCATGAAAAAGAAAACACACAACTGGCTTAAAGTTTTCTAGGGGAGGAATGTACAAGGTTCACAGGCATCGAATCTACTACACCGGTCCTTAGGTTCTCACCATGGTAACACATTTTTGAGCATATCAACGAGAAAGGAGCAACTAAGAGATTCCATGGGAAGAAAAACCTCATGGGTAACCAGGGTTTTCACCCTAAATGTAAATCCATCCCATGATATTCCACAAAAAAACCTCTTTCGACTGGCCAACGGCCACAAAAATTCCATCTTCTAATTGATGAAATGAGGGAGTGGTGCAGACGGTGAAATTCTCAACTACCCATTGCCCTCCCTCTACTAACGACTATCAGGAAAAACCCCATGGTAGGAGCTAGGAAATAACTACTAGGCAGGCAAGAAGACTGGATATCATAGCTGACTCAAGAATAAAAGCTTTATAAAAACAATTCTGACCTCAAAGTCCAAAAAATGCCCCACGGAAATGGGAAAAACTAACCAACCAAAATGCTACAACATACCCTGCCAAGCAACAATAAAAATATACGAGTAGGATCCTACCTGGATTGCTGATATGACCTGGAAAAAATGCGTGATCTCTGCTGGCTTAAATTGCTCAGTCGAATGACAGCTCCGCATACTCCAAATGGCTAACAAGACCATGAAACAATAACCGTAAAATAACCCCTTACGGGATTTTATAGGCTTAAACGAGGGTGAGCATAATAAAAGGCTTTGGGCGGGAACCCTGTTAGCACCAAAATCACATTGAAACTGATCTTGTGAGCGATTGCGAGCATTTCAGATGGAAGAAAAGAACGAGTTTGACATCGATTGGGTGGTTAAAAAATAATCTACCGAGATGGGTAAAAGGCTTAGAGGTCCAACCGGTAAGACAAACAACTACCAACCGCACCGACATCAGAAATGCTTTTAGGAGGACATCGAATATGCATCAGACTGAGTATCTGAAGCGTCGGAAAGGAACTCATCTATAGGATCTCAGAACACTCGAAAAAAAACAGCTGAAACGATGGATAAAATAATAACAAATTCTTATCTAGATATTGGAAAAGGAAACGACAAGGGAAACCCGATGCGTCGGAAGGACTTCAGATAATCTATCGGGGAGCATCAGAACATGTTTTCCAATATTATAGACCAAGGTACACTCGATGCTTTTTCAAGAATTTTCAAAAGCGCAAGACACAAAGAACCAGGTGGCTAGAGCACTACGATTCCGATACATCAGATGAACTTCAAGAGTGCATCTAATACATCGGGTGAAAGAAAAGAAAGCTTCTTTTGCAAAAAACTTAATTCATGAAACAACTTTTGTGAGGTAAAGATAGATTTTAAAAGTTTTCTAAAAACTAAAAAGAGTAGGGGGGGCCTAAAATGTCAATTTTTTTTTGGGATGATAGTTGCAACAACAACAAGTTGAAAGGATGTGTTCCAGTGTGGTCGACCCCTTAGGATCATAGTACGTCAACTAGTTTATGGTCACGATCTTCCCATCATGAGGGAACATCAGGAGTCAAAAGAGGGTAGAGGACACATCATGCATGGAATACATGTAGCTACATCCTAGGAGGAAGTTGTAATCAAGTTGGCCATTGATAGCCTGGGATGATTTTAAGGAACCATACTTATTTAAAATTGTATAACTGTTGGCGAATATTACCAATTCTTAAAACGCCAACTATAAAATGATTGGCAATATTTTTCAAAAAAAAAATTAATTTCCAAGGATTTTATATCGTTTATATAATAATTTGGTGATTTTTAGGGAGAAAAAATTTTACCCCATCAAAATTGGGCGAAACAAGGCTTCAAAATATGCAAAATGGTGAATCTTTTTTGGGAGAAAAACATGGAAAAATAGCCCACTGGGCTAAAATTTGCCCGTAAAATTATCCCTGTTGACAGCCTCAATGTTGATCAAAACTTTTTTTCCAGCTAACTCAATAGGAACATTCGTGAGAATTCCTTGGGGCTGAGTAGAGCGATGGTCATAAGCGTGAAGAGCGGTGGTGGAAGGTTGAAGGGTAGGAGAGCTGATTTTATTCCAAAAAAAGGTTGGCATAACGCAGGTGGATACCCCCTCATCAATAATGCATCGATGGATGACCAAATTCCAAATTGTGATTGGAACTTGGAATGCGACGGTTGACGACATCCGGGGGTCTCCTTGATCTAGGGAGAAACTAATCAACCTAGAATCATAGGGATGAATGGCACCTAGTGCAGACAACAACGCTTTATGCTGTGATGGAAAAGTTTTATGAACTTCCAAAGTGGACATGGTTGTAGGAGAGTGGGCCAAGTTGTCAACTATACTGTAGTTGAGAGAATCTCTAGCAATAGCAATGTTTGCGACACAACGCATAGGGAACTGTCGGACTCTGTAAACCCCGTCTGTTGGAGGTCTTGGTAAGTGCAAAGACATGTCAGAAGTGGTAGAGGTAGATGCCACTGATGGTTCAGTAGTTTCTGTGGTGGAGCCATACTAGTTTCCTCAAGCCTGGAGGTTGACTTCGAATGATAACTTCATAAGGTGATGGACACCAACCTTAATGGGTCGGGCCGTAGAAGAGGTTGCAAGAGCTTGTGGGGCCAAGGGCTGGGTTGTAACCATTCCTTGGTGTGGTAGGGGGTTTTGGAGCATCATAGGTGGAGGACTCGGTGGTGCAGTGTTTGGCTGAGCCGGAGTAGCCATGTTGGGTTCACGTTGATTGTCGCTTTGGAGTAGTTGTTGGACACGACCCATGTGAGGACACTGATGAGTGTAATGGCCATATGTCTTAGAGATAACACACAGATTATAAGTCTGTAACTATGGGTTATTCCCATGTCAATTGGGACGTTGGGGATTCTGTGCAGGAGGCTCGACGCCATCATTGTTTGGAGGATTAGCGTGTTGTCCACCTCCTTGGGGTTGGTTGTTGCCTTGATTCCTACCTCTCTTGTTTTTTCTTTCCCTTGTTGGTTATTGGGGGCGGGTTATCTACGGAGGTTTTGTTGTGCATAGAGCTGTCTCGTAGACATAGGAGGATTCGAGAGTGTAGTCAAAGTAGGTTGCACAGGTGGTGCATAATAGACTAGAGAAGCTTGTGGGGCTACAAACCCGATTGGTTGGACAGAACATGAGTGTGCCAAACAAATCAGTCCATGAACTTGAGGAGTCAATGCAAAAGGAATGTAGGAAGGGGCGGCTCCAGACTGAGCTGTTCTGCATGAAAAATCAGGGGCATAACCGTGAGGCACGTAGGAGGAAGTAGCTCCGAATTTAACCATCACACATGAGTAATCGGGGGCGTAAATAGGTTGGGAAACACGATGGGTGTTACTAGGATGGGGTGGCATCATGGGAGAGGTCAAGTAAAACTGAGGGTGTTGGGTAATAGAGATGATAAATCCATCAGCAACATGGGATTCTCCCGACGTATCTTGGTGTGAGGTTCCAGCATGAGGAGCATCAGGTATAACGGTATACAAATATCTAGATTGGGCGTATATCAGATCAAACTGTTGAGCTTTAAGGATAGCTTCCTCTTCAGTTTCCGAGCGATCATATGTGACGTCCTTGGATATGGGAGTGAGTAAGGTTTTGAGGAACCAATCTAGGAAGATCCTATCATCTAACTGGATTTGACATAAGCTACGAGGATGATGCCACTCATGGATATGATCCATGGTGTGGGTAGTTGTGTTCGATCGATAGGATAATAAGATTTCTACTCCCTTGTCATAATGAACAGGTAACTGGAAGTATTGAAGGAACATTAAGGCTAACGAGGAGAATTCAGGGTATGTAGCATGAGGTAGTTCAATTTACCAATTAGCCACAACATTATTGAGTGTGCACTGGAACAACCTTAACCGGATGGAGTCATCCACTATGTTGTTAGATGAACACCATAGATGGAATGACATGATGTGGTTTTGAGGATCCTCTCCCGCCTTTCCATCAAACTTAAGGATGTATATTAGAATTTTTGTAGGAATGGGAGGCCATTGTGGTTGATGACTAATGGGGTCAGTTGTTAATTGTTCCAAATCAGGCAGGTCAAGACTACCCATAAAAGGGAGACTAGAACAAAGAGAGGCTCAGGAAAGTCCAGCAATGGTGGTGGTGGAAGAAGGAACGTAGTTCCCATGCATATTGGGGGTGGATAAGGTTGACTTCCAACAACAGAAAAATTCACTGGTATAGTAGGAATAGTCAGAATGGAGGTGGAAGGGCCATTTCCCCTAGGTATAAATGGTGGAATTTTGGTGACCATGGTGGCTGGATGGAGCAGTGAACCAAGTGGGTTCGAATTGATATTAATCTGAATCGGACTCAAAGGCCATGTGTGGCTCCGAGGGTGGTGAGTGACGTAGAAGATGGCTCCAATGGTGATGGTTCAAAGAACCAAACTAGGGGGTTTGCACCATAAGCATATGCGAGTAGCGTGGTGGAGATATGATGACTATATGGAGTGTTGTGTAATGACTAGAAACTCAAGAGTATCAATCACAGGCTCAAAAAATGAACTACAACTGATTTGTAGAAGGAGAGCATATGAAATGGTGACTAATAGGTCAACAACAATCTCTAAAACTAGACTGCGACAATGTGTCACAGAAAGGCGAGTCTACAACAAAGTGGCCAGAAAACCAACAAGAAACACTACCTATGTAATAAAAATGACTCACTATCATACGGGGTATGAGTGCAAGCAAGCTCCTAACTACAAGCTGGAACCCTCATAAATTGTATCCTCAGCAGGGTGATGAAATCCCAATCAGACAATACGAAATGGAAGAAAAATATAGGCTAAGAGAATCCCAATACCGTGAAGGACCTCTGGGTAAAAGAGCCCTAGAAGAATGGCAACTAGGATACCTCATTCATGACACGTTCATTCATTTTACTGACGCTTCAGCCCTCATTAGAGGAAATTTCAACTCAAAATGGGCCTTTCAACCCTAATTCAAATTCTATGTCATTATGTGTTAGCCAATGAAATTGCTTTAAATTTGAAATACCGTATAGGTCTTAAACAAATTTTTAATATAAATTTGGGGATAGGTATCATAAAAAAACTACTTTTTTTGTTCGTATTTTCGACATATCTCCCTGTGTTTTTACTCAAATTTCAAGCGGGAGATCTCCTTCAATGTAGAATTAAATTCCGCATTCAACGAGTACCCACTATGAATACTTTTGACGGACCCCGCTACCCAAAAAACAAGAGGTATTTCTTGTTTTTGGGGTATCGGGGTCCATCAAAATATGCAAAGTGGTTACTCGTTGGATGCAGAATTTAATTCTGCAACCAACGAGCTCTCCCGCTCTAAATTTGAGTAAAAGAACAGGGAGATATGTCGAAAATATGAACAAAAAAAGTTGTTTTTTTCCTTTCTTCCTCCAAAATTAATAAATATTATTTTATTATTTTAACTATTATTTCATTATTTTCCTTAGGAGGCCCATTTTGAATTGAAATTTTCTCTAATGTTGTCCCTCGAAACCTGGAATACGTCAGCATGCATAAGGAGGACTATGAAGGTTTAGCCTTTGGTACATGATGGAGTGCGGTATTCCACCCTGACTTCTGGAACCCCTTTGTTGCAGCTTACTCCTGTTGAGCAGGGGGGGCTCCCGACAAACTGGCTATGACCATGTCAACAAATACAAGAGCATTTTGGTCCCCTATTGGAAAACAACTATGTCTTAGTATGTAAATGACAGAGGGGTGTTGTTTGGATGCCTATCCCCAAAGTCTTAACTTAGCTACAATATTGTTTTATCCTCAAGAGATGCTACAATATTGGTTGTATTATGTTAATTTTAAGGATTGCTTGGGGTCATGAACCAAGTGTTTCACTTATGTGGTGTGAAATGTGTTCAATTGATGTGTATGCCAAACCCAACAATCCATGATGAATATGTTCCAATCTCACTACCGAGATGCAAATATAATGCTGTAAAGAATAGTAAAGTTGCAAAATAAAATTTTCTTCCAAAGATAAAATTGTACTTGAAACAAAATGAGAAGTAAAGGAACTTTAATTGAATGTAGGAAACACACATGGGGTTTCAAACACGGATATCAACTAGAACAACTTCAAAATCAAGCAGGTGAGATCTCAAAACATACCAAGGGGCTGTAAAAAGATCAAATTTGGACATAAAATAGGTCAAAACAGGGTTTGAGACAGATGGGGGGCTTGAAACAGGAATCTAAGGCACAAAAATAGACTTAAAACTATAGGTCGCACATGTAGGTAGAACATATGCGATATGGGTCGCACGAAACATAGGGATAGTCATGATCTGGGAAGAAAAATAGTCGAGGACTATAGGTCGCACAAAATAGAGGGTTTATCGTGACACGGTTTCTCGAAACCGAGTCACAATAGTGACTTGGGTCGCATCGAGAGATGGGACAAGAGCAATCTAAGTTTTTAAACTAGGTCACTCTTATTGGGGCTAAAGGTGCGACCTAGGTCACGCTTATTGGGAAAAAAGGCGTGACTGGGTTGCGCATTTAAGCCGGATAGGTGTGATTTGACCTGAACAATTTTTTTTTTGAAAAGTAGAGCCGGCTAGGGCCAGGCGGGGCAAGCACTGACGCATTAAAGGTTTGAATCAGTTGTGAGGGGGCTCGATCACGACTGAGGGAAAAAAATGATGACAAACCAATAGAAAACCTGTAGAAATAAGGATCTGTATGGATTGACCAAGTGGAGTCGCCAAAACTATAATGGGTATTTCTCCCCTATTACATGTAGATGCACCAACCTTATCCTATCTAGAGCATAAGGAAGAGTTTAATGGAATTACAAAATAAAAGCTACTATAGGGACACCAATAAAAAAAAAAAGTCCGTTTTCATATAAAACTAACTACTGCATAAAATAAACACAAAATACCTTTTTCCTACAAGATGGGCCACCGTAGCCGTCCTCAGAAGTGGTTCCGCAGCTCCACGAGTTGGTTCTCTAGTCTTATCGATGAACAGTTGTCAAACGAGGGATGGATCCAAAGTGGGTACAGAGAGATATCAATGTACACCATGGGAAATGGTGAGGCTAGGGGGATAATGGCAAGAAAGTATGTGGTATATCTGAGAGCAAAATGGCACAATGTAACCACAAGTAAGTGGAAAGGTAAAAGTGTTTTGGGAAAGGCCTTCACAATGTATTTATAGTATGGTCCTAGGGTTTTTTTGTCCCAAGGTGGTGACCCATGGTATTTTAGTGCCCATGGTATTCATGTATGGTATTTTGACCTTTACTCATTTTTTAGGGTTTTTGACCCTTTTTGGGGAAAAAGTGGCCATAAACCATAATGAATGCTCACTATACCTTCATTTATGGGAAGGAATAATGGTGTTTTGGACCATTTTTGGTGGAAATACAATTGTGAAGGTCAAAAGTAAGGGAAATATAGTGGGAATATGATGTATGTGTATGGTTTAGACCATGGAGAGCTAGGTGAACGCTTTTTCATGTTAACAAACTCATCTTCTCTGAATGCATAATCCTAACCCACAACAAAACCACGATCTTCTACAAACACACATGATCATGTATAATGTAGTATATAAAGACACAAACATATATATACACATGTGCAAATTTGTAATTTAGTTAAAAAAATTATATATATACAACATATTACCAATAAAATGTGGTTTTTTTTTCGACCGTTCTCTAAAATGACAACCAAAAGAGGGAAATCAGTTACGAGTTGAATAAAAAAGACGACCAATACAAATGCTTTCCTACTCTCACGAGACAATCTATTCTCTCGTCTCTCTACAAAGAAAAGTGCTATTAGTTAGTAAAATTAATGAACAAGATTTTAAAAAATATATAAATATGCATGCATACTCATAATTTTGCATGTGCGTAAATTTTAAACAAGTACCAGTGTCTCGATATAATACACTAGAACCTCTAGATGTATCACACCATCTTCGAGAGTGAACATTCAAAGGTGTTTCACTAGACGTATGTGTTGTATTAGGCATTCTCATCTCATTAGATGTCCTAGTACATCTTTGACTCAAAGAATGAGTCAACTCCTCATCTCGATCGATATCTAGTATATCTCCTATAAACATCAAGACAAGCATCAATGGACTAATGTAGTTTAGCCAATGGAGACTGGAGATAAGAATGTTATGTAGTTTATCCCATGGAAATATTTTGAGGACACAAAAGACCAATTTAATATATTTATTGTCTGCCCCTCTTTCTTATGTGAATTTGTGTTGTTCCCATAGGTTCCCCCCTTTATTTATCATGAAGAAGCCATTCCTCATCCGAAGGATATTCTTTTTAAGGGTATAATATATCTCCCAATTACACACCATATGATATGACACCACACAATATCCTTTACCTTTATCTGATCATGAAGCCCTATGATCCCTCTCCCATCACGCCTATATATATAATTGGATGAATAGGATTGCATAACTACTTTCTATTCATAAAACTAAAATGAAATTGGCACTAGATAATTTTCATCAAAATTCTCATAAAACTTGAAATAAAATACAGACTATGATAATGCAGAGACAAGTTGATACACGCTATGATAATGCAGAGTTAGGATATGATAATGCAGATACAAGCAAATACAAGCTATGATAATGCAGAGATAGGCTATGATAATGCAGATACAAGAAAATACATTTTATTCCTTCATTATGTGGGGGAATACTTTCCTTACAGAATGGCGAAACTGAGGACTGACTTATGGTGTATTTAACAAAAAAAATCCTTCCTGGAAAAAGAGTGGTATCTGGTATCTACTTTCCTTATGAACTTATTATCTTATGCTTATCTATATGCCAATTAAATTCAAAGGAATTGTAGGAATTACGAACATGATGTTAGGTCTCAAAGAGTGTAATTGACAAGAGGCAACTTCCAACTTAACCCCTAGGAAATGCAGGTTGTGGATGCTCATTAGAGGAAATTTGGGGTCTAAAATGGGCCTTATAAGAAAATGCACCAACAATAAATTTTGTGAGTTGGAATCCAAGAACCAATAGAATTTCAATAAAATGAGTCAACCATAATGGTTGAATTGACATATTTGTCATAAAAGAAAACTACTTTTTTTGTTCGTATTTTGGACATATCTCCATCTGTTTTTACTCAATTTCTGAGTGGGAGAGCTTGTTGGACACGGATTTTAATTACACGTCCAATGAGTACCCACAATGGATACATTTGAAGGACCTCGCTACCCCCCAAAAAAAAATACCTGAAAAAATGTGATGATGACATCATCATCATGTTTTCCAGGTATTTCTTGATTTTGGGGTAGCGGGGTCCATCAAAAGTATGCAATGTGGGTACTCATTGGATGCAGAATTAAATTCTGCATCCAATGAGCTCTTCTACTCATAATTTGAGTAAAAACACAGGGAGATATGTTGAAAATACAAACACAAAAAGTATTTTTTTCATTCTTCCTCCAAAATTAATAACTATTATTTTATTATTCTAACTATTATTTTATTATTTTAACAATTATTTTATTATTTTCCTTAGGAGGCCCATTTTAGACCTCAAATTTCCTCTAATGAATGGAAGAGATTGTTCTTTGGAGGATAGTTGAAGGGAAGGCTAAATTTCCTACCAATCACCAATAGTTTACTTAGTATGATAAGAAAATTGATAAGGCCATGTTCCCATGAGAATGAATCACAAGCCAAGCCCACAATATACTAGTAACATATAGCCTACCAAAATCCATCACACCATAAGGAAAGGTATGTTCGGGATCTAGGTTTTATCTTTATAATATCTGTTAGATTTCGAATTTTAAACCTAAATATGTCCCAAAATTAACATATTTAAAATTACAGGACCGGATCTTACATGACTGAATCTTGAAAATGCATGTTAGGTCATCACCGCGGTCATAATTCTCACAACGAACACTAAATATGTCCGACAATTAACATACATGAAATCTATAGATGAACACATAGCTCCCTTCACAACTTTTCTTATTCTATCTATGGATTATATTCTTTCCTCAGTAAAAAGTCATGAGTCTTATATTCAAGAAACAATCATTGAGAATGTGGTCATGAATGTTATATCTCTATGGCAGATTGAAGCTTGGAGTAGTAATTAGAGATATAAAGATATAAATATATAAATAAATGGAGAAATAGATTCAATTTCCCTATGCCCCCGATGATTTTGTGATTTGGATATAGCTTCTCAGAATCAGCTATGCCTCCTATGGTCATGAAAGCTATATCTCTATGGAAGATTGTACTTACTGTCTGCAATTCAAAAAGAAGGAAATTTAAAATGAGGTTTATAGTGTCATGATTATCAAATTATTTATTAGGAAACTGTCTGTGTCTATACAACTACTGATTTTGTGATTTTATATGTTTATACAACGATTGATTTTGTGATTTTTCGGGTTTGCATATTTAAAACCAAAAATGGGGTCCGTGTTTTTGCTAAGGGAATACTATTTATAATAAGTGTGTATCTTTAAATTGACTTTATTTTTTATTCATCTATTGTATTTATTTAAAGGTCTGATCTTATGTTTAAATTTGGTTCATATATTCCTACCAAAGTACAGATACAAAACCATCAAATAATGTATTGGATTAACTATTTACTAAGGAACAATACAATATTTTATGGGCAAATTAAGATTGTCAAGAATATTGGGCAGAGGTTTGAAGATCCAGGTAGAATTTTAAATATTTAGGGGTAACACAAAGAGAAAAAGGAGAATTAAGAACAAAATTCACCGTCTACATGGACAAAGCTCCACTTACCTATAGAGATGATTTTTGATCGTCTATGTGGACAGAGCTCCACAGACTGAGTAGGGCACCAAAGGAAAACAAACCAAGAAAACATGACTCCGTAGGGTAGATTCGATTCCACATGGAAGACAAGGATCCACAGAGAAGAGCTCCACAGACCAGACAGAGGTCCACATAATAACCACAGCTCCATAGGGTAGACATGGCTCCACCACAACAACTCGTTGACAGAACCACCACAACACCAACGAATCCACCACACCACCAGACCAAGCAGACAATGGGAAGACACAACTTCACCACAATATATTGTCAATGGATACACCACACCACCAACGACTCCACCACAACAGCAGACAGATCAGGGCACCAACAAATTTAGCAGAGCGCACCACTAGACCGAGTAGGGGACCAATAGACCAAGCAGGGCACACCGACAAATCGAGCAGGGCACACCAATAGATCGAGTAGGGGACCAATAGACAGAGTAGGGTGCACCTATTGATGTATTTGTAACTTTGGAATGTATTCATATATGTATCTTATGTCTTGTAACCTGATGTTTATTCCGGGATGTATCTATTATGTAATTGATTCATGTTGTCATGCCCCAATGTTTCGATTGAGAGGATCAATAATGTAAACAAGTCAGGTGTCATTGTGGGTAACCCTCCGATTTTCTAAGGGTTAAAGTCCCTGCAGTTCTGGGGCACTAGGGTTATTAGACTCTCCTAGTAGAGGTCGACCCTAGTAGGGTTTTAGTCATGCTGGGATTAGTATAAATAAAGAACTGGAGTCTCTATTTAGCACACAACTCATACACACTCAAGTGTAGCGCATAGTTGAGGAAGGAGAAGACAATGGGGCTAGATAAGAAGAAGGTTACTGCTATCAGGAGATCACTTACTGTATTGGGATTTTCTATTTTGGTGTTGATTCTATCTCTGAGGAAGTTGCGGGGTTTTCTCCATTTATGGTTTCCCGAGGAAAAACACTGTCTTCATTGTCTCTTGTGTTTGATTGCTGTGCTTGTTATTCTCTCAGTTAAATATCATAATAATGCTAGCTTAATGTTGAAAAACTAACATGGTATTAGAGCTAACCTGAGAAGAATACACTGTGCAGCTGTGGGAACTAGGGCTTCCTAGTTTGTGGATATTCCTCCATAGATTTTCAGCAAAAGTAAGGTGGAATAAATCTCCTCCTTAGAGCGCATCTTTCTGTTAAAGTAGAATCCAATTCTGAGGTTTTTCAGTTTTGGGCCTGACACTGCTACCAAAAATTAGGGCTTTTCACATAAGAGGAATTTTTTAGTGAGCCCAGGCCTGGATTGATCTCCTCCCCAAAATAAAATTTAGGGATAAATTTCAAGGCATTTGGGTGGACAAAACTCCAGAAAAGCAAAACCCTAATTTGTTCTTGATCTAGCATTGCAGGATTTCAGCTCCAAATCCAAATCCGACATCTTGACCTGGTAAGATCTAAATCTTTTGTATTTCCATTTGAGGTTCTCAGTTAAGATGTCTCATCATACCAAGCTTGATGAAAATCTTGAGGGAGCTGATAACTTCTAAGTCTGGAAGTATAGGATCTCCTTGGTCTTGGAAGAAAATGAGTTGGACTCCTACATCCATGAGGAGGTTCTAGTTCCAGAGGGAGATGAGGCTAAGGCCTTTCATAATAAGAAGTTGGTTATGGAAAAGAGGATCATTGCTGATTCTATCAAGGATGACATTATCCCACATGTGTCCTACCTCAAAACACCTAAATCTATGCTTGATGCCCTAACCAAATTGTTTGAAGGGAATAAAATAAACCGGAAGATGACTCTGAGGAATCAACTGAAGAATGTGAAGATTCAGAATGCAGAGACCATCCAATCTTACTTCACAAGGGTTTCTCAGATCAAGGAACAATTAGAAGCAGTAGATGAAGAAGTGGAGAATGCAGAAATTGTGATGACCACCTTGAATGGTCTCCCGGACATGGGACTCTTTCATTCAAGGGATCTATGCTACAAAGAAGTTAGTCAAGTTCAGCAGACTGTGGGAAGAATGTTCTCAAGAATAAGCTCTGATAGTAGCTCGAGAAGAGAAGATGGGAAGTGAATATCAAGCTCTCATAGTACAATCCAAGAAACCCAGATCCATCCATCACAGAAGTAAGTACTCTCATCACAGGAATAACTCTAGAAATCCTAGAGATAGGTCTAAGTTCATTTGCTATACATGTGATGAAAAATGACACTTTGCTAGATATTTTCCTAAGAACAAAAGCAGCTCTCACAAGAAGAAGGGAAGCAAGAGAAGACATCATGCTCATGCTGCAAAGGATGATGAACCTTCATCAAAGAGGACCAGATATGAAAGTGAATATTCTTCAAGCGAGGATGAATATGTTTTGATCTCCACTCTCACGGGAAACATTACTCATGGAAGTGATGATTGGCTTATTGATAGTGGGTCCTCCAAACATATGACTGGATTCAAGGAATCCTTTGTGAAAATTTCAGAACATGAATCACCTCACAAGGTGAATCTAGGAGATGATTAACAATATCCAATAAAGGGTAGTGGGGAATATTCCTATAAGCTAGACTCTGGAAAGTCTATAACAATGAAGGGAGTATTGTTTGTGCCGGGACTCAAGAAGAACCTTCTCTCCATATCAGCATTGGATGCAAAAGGAATGAGGGTTGCATTCATAGATGGTCAAGTCATCATGTGGCCAAGAGGAAAGACTATCGATGTTGAGGTGGTGATTGGAGAACAAGAAGGAGGTTTGTACACTTGAAGGGCCATCCAGAACAAGCCTTATTCCATGACACAGTAGAGCCAAGTGATCTTTGGCATAGAAAGCTTGCACATGTGCATTATAGATAACTACCTCTTGCAAGTAAAGTTGTTGAAGGTCTTCCAAAAATACAAGCAAAACATGACAGACTCTGCAAAGGATGTGCGAAAGGGAAGAACACAAAGAAGACATTTCCAAGTAGCGAAATCAAAGAAAAATGAATCGTGTAAATCATCCACTATGATGTATGTGGTCCTATGTCATCAAGCTCACTAAGAAGGTATGCATATTATGTTTCCTTTATTGATGATTTTTCTAGGAAGACATGGGTTTACTTCATGAAGAAAAAAGATGAAGTATTCAACAAGTTCAAGGAATTCAAAGCCTTGATCGAGAATCACACTGAAAAGAAGATCAAGACCTTTCGATTAGATAATGGCAGAGAATTCACTTCGAATGAATTCAAAGAGCTATATAAAGAATAAGGGATTAAGAGGGAGTTGTCCACTCCTTATAATCCACAATAGAATGGGATTGCAGAACGGAAGAACATAACTATCATGGAAGCTGCAAGAGCTATGCTTCTTGATCAAGATCTTCCTATGCATCTTTGGGCTGAAGCTGCCAGAACAATGGTGTATGTACAGAACCATACTCCACATAGAGTACTCGAGAACAAGACTCCTGAAGAAGTCTTCTCCAACAAGAAACCAGAAGTCAACCATCTCAGAATATTCGGATGTCCTGTGTACATACACATTCCAAAAGAGAAGAGAACAAAATTAGATCCTTCAGGAAAGAAGGGTATATTTGTGGCATACTCTGAAAGCTCGAAGCCTTACATAATATATCTTCCAGGATACAAAAATATTGACATCAGCAGGGATGTGACATTTGATGAAGACACAACTTACAACAAATCTAGAAAGAGACCTGTTGAAGAACCTGAAGAAGCAGAAGCACCCAGAATTCATGATACAACCATGAATGAAGAAACTCAAGAAGAAGATCGAGAATATGAAGAACCACAAAGACCTGTAGATCCACCTCTGGAGAAGAATCCTCATAAGAGGAAGCCTTCTTGGGTACATGAAATTATCTAAGGTGCAGAAAGGTATGGGGCTCTAGAAGAGAGTCACAGAGAAAGAAAGAGGACCAGATCCTGCTTCGGGTATGTAGCTTTACTATGTGATTTCATTGATAAAGAACCTTCCAGTTATGAAGAAGCGACCGAATGGAAATAATGGAAGGATTCCATGATCGAAGAGCACCAATTGATCATGAAGAATGATGTTTGGGATGTTGTCCCAAGGCCAGAAGGGAAGTCAGTTGTAACTTCCAAATGGATCTACAAGATCAAGCATGCTGCAGATGATAGCATTGAAAAATATAAGGAAAGATTTGTGGCTTGAGGTTTCTCTCAGAAAGAAGGAAGAGACTATGAAGAAACCTTTGCACCTATAGCCAGATACACTTCCATCAGATCAGTACTTGCTCTAGCTATAGTAATGAAATGGAAGATACACCAGATGGATGTCAAGACTGCCTTCTTGAATGGTGTAGTGGAATAGGAAGTGTATGTAGAACAAGCACTCGGTTTTGAGACACATGACAGAGAGTCTCATGTATGCAGATTGAAGAAAGCCATATATGGTTTGAAATAGGAACCCAAGACTTAGTACGGCAGAATTGACAGCTCTCTATCTAGTTTGGACTTTACCAAAAGTAAAGCAGATTCCAACCTTTACTACAAGGTTGAAGATGGCAACCTAGTGATGTTTCTAATGTATGTAGATGATTAATTTGTGACAGGTATGGATGTGTTGATTGCTGATACGAAGAGAAAGCTTGCTGTCGAGTTGAAAATGAAGGACTTGTTTATGATGCATTATTTTCTAGGTATGGAGGTGTGGCAGAGTGTAGATGGAATCTTCCTTGGACAACGAAAGTATGCAGTAGAGATCCTGAAAAGGTTTGGGATGATGGACTGCAAGGCTATGGCCACACCTATGGAATCAAACCTGAAGCTATTGAGTGATGCTTCATCAGAGACGATTGATGCTATGATGTATCGTCAGATGATTGGGTCCTTGATGTACCTGACGAAAATGAGACTAGACATTTGCTTTGCTATGAACACCTTGATCCAGTTCTTGACAGATCCGAGAAATGTTCACTTCATTGCTGCAAAGCATATTCTGAGGTACCTGAGGGGTATAATTGATTATGGGCTCAAATACGATGTGATTCAAAAAATTAATTTGGAGGGTTATGTTGATTCAGATTGGGCAGGTAGTGCCATCGATAGGAAGAGTACTTCAGGATGTTGCTTCAGTATGGGATCATGTGTGATATCTTGGTTTAGCAAGAAGCAATCCTGTGTGGCACCGAGTACAGCTGAAGCAGAGTATGTCGCAGCTTGTTCAGCTAGTTGTGAGGAAATATGGCTGAGGAAACTACTGTCTGATTTATTTGATCTCCACTTGGATGCTACTTGTATACATTGTGACAACCATATTTGCATGAATTTGTCAGAGAATCTAGTGTTCCATGACAAGTCGAAGCATATCGAGATCAAGTATCACTATATCATGGATATGGTGTAGAGGGGAGTAGTGAAGCTCTAGCATGTTGCGATGAAGGAACAGATAGCTGATGTATTGACAAAGCCATTGGCTAGGCTGAAGTTCAAGTACTTTAGGGAGAAGCTTGGTGTTCTCCAGATCGAGTTTTCCTCTAAGGGAAAATGATGAGACCCATAGCCATTCTAACATGGTGAGAGGATTGGTTCCTTCCATGCTTAGATGTAAGGGATGATCCATTTTGTCATGGTCAGAGGATTTAGGTTCCTTCCATGTCAGATATGAGTGCTGGCCATTATGTCGAGTAGGACAAATGTAAGGGCAACCGCCATTCTAGGAATGGAGGCAGTTGGTCAGTTACCAGGAAAACTCAGTCTAGGACTGAGAAGCCATTCTGATGTGATAGAGGGATGTGTTCCCACTTGATCAGATGTAAGGGCTGAACCATTTTGTCATGGCTAAAGGATTAATTTCCTCCCATGTTAGATGTGAGTGTTGGCCATTCTGTCGAGTAGGACAGATGTAAGGGCAACTGCCATTCTGGGAATGGAGGCACTTGGTCAGTTACCAGGTAGCTCAGTCTAGGACTGGGGGCCATTATGATGTGATGATAGGATTAGTTCCTACATGATCAGATGTGAGTGCATGCCCTTTTGATGCGATGTGTTTACACATGGTCGAATGTAAGTGCAGAGCCTTTCTGACAAGATGAGGTTGGATATAAGTGTTGAGCCATTCTGGCGCGATGTGTTTACACATGGTCAGATGTGAGTGCTGTGCCTTTCTGACAAGATGAGTTCGGGTGTAAGTGCAGTGCCTTTCTGACAAGATGGGGTCGGATGTAAGTGCAGAGCCTTTTCGATGCGATGTGCTTGCACAAGATCGGATATAAGTGCTGAGCCTTTCTGATAAGATGAGGTCAGATGTGAGTGCTGGGCCTTTATGGCAAGATGAGGTTAGATGTGACTGATGAGCATGCCTTTCTGACAAGATGTGGTCAGATGTAAGAGTTGGGCAGGCCATTCTGACTTAAGTGTCAGATATAAGCACTGATGAAGACCTACATGAAGGGTAGGCCTACAGGATTGACTCTATAGAACTTCCTGTGACGAGAAGAATAGAGATAGAACCATTATGAGATAGCAGACGATGATCTAGACTTGATGATGATCCATATCAAGTGATACATATGAGATGATCTAGACTTGATGATGATCCAAATCAAGTGACAATCAATTTGTGATGATGATCCAAACTTGATGATGATCCAGATCAAGTGATACATATGAGATGATCTATACTTGACGACGATCCAGATCAACTGATGATCTAGTTGTGATGATGATCCAAACTCGATGATGATCCAAATCAAGTGATCCAGATGTGATGATCTAGACTTGATGACGATCTAGATCGAGTGATGATCCAGCAATGATGAGCCAGTAGTCATTATGATGTAGATCCTGTGATGAAGAAGAATTGAAGAAGAAGATGACTTGAAGACTTAGAAGATGAAGAAGACGAAGAAGACTTGAAGACAAAGAATACTTGAATACTAAAGAAGACTTGAAGATGACGAGATGATCTAGTTGATGCAGAGAAGAAGACCAGTGTTGAAAATTGTGTCGAAAGAATACCTTCCTAGTTAAGAGGGAGTGTTGATGTATTTGTAACTTTAGAATGTATTCATCTATGTATCTTATGTCTTGTAACCTGATGTTTATTCTGGGATGTATCTATTATGTAATTGAGTCATGTTGTCATGCCCCGATGTTTTGATCGGGAGAATCAATAATGTAAACAAGTCAGGTCAAGTCATTGTGGGTAACCCTCTGATTGTCTAAGGGTTAAAGTCCTTGCAGTTCCAGGGCATTAGGGTTATTAGAGTCTCCTAGTAGAGGTCATCCCTAGTAGGGTTTTAGTCATGCTAGCATTAGTATAAATAAATAACTGGAGTCTCTATTTAGCACACAACTCATATACACTCAAGTGTAGTGCATAGTTGAGGAAGGAGAAGACACTGGGGCTAGATAAGAAGAAGGTTATTGCTGTCAGGAGATCACTTACTGTATTGGGCTTTTCTATTTTGGTGCTGATTCTATCTCTGAGGAAGTTGCGGGGTTTTCTCCATTTATGGTTTCCTAGAGGAAAAACACTGTGTTCATTGTCTCTTGTGTTTGATTGTTGTGCTTGTTATTCTCTCAGTTAAAGATCCTAATAATGATAGCTTAATGTTGAAAAACTAACAGCACTAGCACACCGAGTAGGGTGTTGAAGACTCTAACAAACAAACAACGTCGAAAACAATAAACAATGGCGTTTCATTAATACATATAGAATAGTTTTGATCCGAACAAATTTTTGGTCGATTTTTTGTCTATTGAATGTTATTTTCTCATCCATCTGTGCAGAGAGTGCATTACGAGGCACACCATTAACTTTAATTTTTGGCTGAACAAGTTTTTCAGTTGAAAGTTAGCTATATGTTTTTGGTCGAAAAAATAAATTAGTTCAACCAAAATGTTATGTAATATGGATTCGGAAAAACGATTCTCACTAAATAGACACCGAGATTCATGATTTCGCCCACATGGTCTTTTGATTCAACCACATACTCATTATCTGAGTTGTCATCTACTGTAATTGGTTTCCCTGCAAAGATTTCATCATGTGCCTTCTGAGTGTTTTTTTGTGGGATAAGAGACATACCTTGCAATGTAATTTTATTCTTCTTGTACCAAATCTTCTAAAACTTATTTTCAACATTAATATTAACTGTACCCATTGATTGCATCAACAAATATCCCAAAACAACATCCACACCATCTATATCTAAAAAATAAAATTCTGAATGCAACACATATTTATCTATAGCAATCTTCAAATCTTTAAAAATTTGAAAACTTTCACCATCAACCTATGTGATTTGAATATGTTTGATAGGAACTTGCAATTTTTTCCCCAAATTAACATACATAAAATTGTGCTTGCAACTACGGATAATAGAAACAATAATATTTTCCTTTTGAATACATCCACGAACTTTCAATATAGAAAATAAACCCTTATGTCCCACTTGGTATTTGTTCTTGGGATGAGACTGCTTACCTGAAAGTACTTGTTCAAAGTCTTCATCATAAAGTGCTTCCATCTTTCTAGAGGCAAGTGAGCACCACCATGACTTAACATCATCTTTGAAATAAGCATATATTCAAAGTCTCCATGAGTTTTCCCATTTTATTTTTTTGTTTTTTATACATTTTTCAATACTAGAATTATCATTATTTCCTGTAAAATAAAAATTTTCCATTTATTTCTTTAAAAACCCATAAATAGAGTTAGAGTTTCACAAAAACCACTTATTGCTCCTTCTTGTAGCTATGATTTTGAGAGGAAAAATTTAAAATGTGGTGTGAAATGTGTGCAATTGATGTGTATGCAAAACCTAGCAATCCACGACGAAGATGTTCCAATATCACTGTCGGGATGCAAATATAATACAGTAAAGAACAGTAAAGCTGTAAAATAAAATTTTCTTCCAAAGATAAAATTTTACTTGAAACAAAATGAGCAGTAAAAGGAACTTTAATCGAACATAGGAAACGCACATGGGGTTTCAACTACAGAGCTCAACTAGAAAAACTCATAAATCATCGAGTCAGATCTCAAAACATACCAAGGGGACGTAAAAAGATTAGATCTAGACATAAAACAGGTCAAAACAGGGTTTGGGACAGACAGGGGGTCTGAAACAGGAACAAAAACAAACTAAAAACTACAGATCGCACATGTCGGTAGGACATGCACAATCTAGGTCGCACAGAATAGAGGGACAGTCACGTCCTGGGTAGAAAAATAGTTGACGACCACACATCGCGCAAAACAAAGGGTTAAGCGCAACTGGGTCGCTCGAAACTAAGTCACGGTAGTGACTTGGGTCGCTTCGGAAGCCATGGTAGGAGCAATCTGGGTTTTTAAACTAGTTCACTCTTATCAGGGCTAAAGGTGTGACTTAGGTCGCGCTTATTGGGAAAAAAGGCATGAAGGTGTTGTACTTTTCGGTCAAATAGGTGCGAATCGGTCCGAACGGTTTTTTTTTTTAAAACAAAGTCGGGTAGGGCTGGGCGGGGCAGGAACTGACACAGTAAAGGTTCAAATCGGTCATGGGAGGGCCCGGTATGGTTCTGATATGTGACGGTTGAGGGAAAAAATGAGGACAAACTAATAGAAAACCTGCAAAAATAAGGATCCATAGGATCGACCGAGTGGAGTCTCCAAAATTGTAATGGGTATTTCTCCCTTATTATGCGCAAGTGCACCAACCTTAGCTTGTCCAGAGCATAAGGAAGAGTTCAATGGAATCACAAAATCAAAACTACTATATCGACACCAATAACAAATAGATTTTATGGCCTTTTCATACAAAACTAACTACTGCATAAAATAAACACAAAATACCTTTTTTGCTACAAGATGGGCCACCAAGAACGTCCTCGGAACTGGTTCTGCAGCTCCACAGGTTAGTTCTCTAGTCTTCTCCACGGATAGTTGTCAAACGAGGGATGGATCCAAATTGGTTACGGAGAGATATCAATGTACATCGTGGGAAATGGCGTGGCTAGGAGAATAATGGCAATAAAGTATTTGGCATATATAAGAGCAAAATGGCACAGCGTAACCACCAGTAAATGGAAAGCTAAAAGTATTTTTGGAGGGGCCTTCACAATGTATTTATAGTATGGTCCTAGGGTTTTTTGACACAAGGTGGTGGCCCATGTTATTTTAGTGCCCATGGTATTTTAGTTCCTATGGTATTCATGTATGGTATTTTGACCTTTTCTCATTTTTTAGGTTTTTTTACCCTTTTTGGGGAAAAAGTGGGGATAAACCATAATGAATGATCACTATCCCTTCATTTATGGGAAGGAATAATGGTGTTTTGGACCATTTTTGGTGGAAATACAATTGTGAAGGTCAAAAGTAAGGGAAATATAATGGGAATATGATGTATGTGTATGGTTTAGACCATGGAGAGCTGGGTGAACACTTTTTAGTGTTAACACCCTCATCTTATCTAAATGCATCATCGTAACCCTCAACAAAACCACGATCTTCTACAAATACACATGATCATGTATAATTTGCTATATAAAGGCACAAACATATATATACACATGTGAAAATTTGTAATTTATTTAAATAAATTATATATATACAACATATTACCAATAAAATGTGGATGGTTTTTCGGTCGTTCTCTAAAATGACAACCAAAAGAGGGAAATTAGTCATGAGATGAATAAAAAAGACGACCAGATACAGATGCTTTCCCACTCTCATGAGACAATCTATTCCTTTGTCTCTCTATAAAGAAAAGTGCTAACAGTTAGTAAAATCAGTGAACAAGATTTAAAACAAATATAAATATGCATGCATAATCAAAGTTTTGCATGTGCATAAATTTTAAACACATACTAGTGTCTCGATATAATACATTGGAATCTCTAGATGTATCACACCATCTTCGAGAGTGGACATTCGAAGGTGTTTCACTAGACGTATGTGTTGTATTAGGAGTCCTCGTCTCATTATATGTACTAGTACATCTTTGACTTGAAGAATGAGTCAATGCCTCATCTCAATCCATCTCTAGTATATCTCCTATAAACATCAAGACAAGCACCAATGAACTAATGTAGTTTAGCCAATGGAGACTGACGATAAGAATGTTATGTAGTTTATCGCATGGAAATATTTTGAGGACACAAAAGACCAATTTAATATATTTATTGTTTGCCCCTCTTTCTTATGTGAATTTGTGTTGTTCCCATAGGTTCCCCCCTTTATTTATCATGAAGAATCCATTCCTTATCTGAAGGATATTCTTTTTAAGGGTATAATATATCACCCAATTACACACCATATGACATGACACCACACAATATCTTTTACCTTTATCCGATCATGAAGCCCTATGATCCCTCTCCCATCACCCATATATATATAAATGGATGAATAGGATTGAATAACTACTTTCTATTCATAAAACTAAAATGAAATTGGCACTAGATAATTTTCATTAAAAGTCTCATAAAACTTAAAATAAAATATACAGACTATGATAATGTAGAGGCAAGCTAATATAGGCTATGATAATGAAGAGATAGGATATGATAATGTAGAGACAAGAAAATACAAGCTATGATAATGCAGAGATAGGCTATGATAATGCAGATACAATCAAATACATGTTATTCCCTCATTATGTGGGGGAATACTTTCCTTGCAGAATGGTGAAACTGAGGACTGACTCATGGTATATTTAACAAAAAAATCCTTCCTAGCAAAAGAGTGGTAACTGGTATCTACTTTCCTTATGACCTTATTATCTTATGCTTATCTATATGCCAATGAAATTCAAAGGAACTGGAGGAATTACGAATGTGATGTTAGGTCTCAAAGAGTGTAACTGACAAAAGGCAACTTCCAACTTAACCCCTAGGAAATGCAGGTTGTCGATGCTAATGGAAGAGATTGATCTCTGGAGGATAGTTGAAGGGAAGGATAAATTTCCTACCAATCATTGATAGTTTACTCAATATGATAAGAAAATTTCGAAGGCCATGTTCCCACGAGAATGGATCACAAGCCAAGCCCACCATATACTAGCAACATCTAACCTATCAAAAGCCATCATACCATAAGGAAAGGTATGTTTGGGAGATGGGTTTTATCTTTATCATATCTGTTAAATTGTGATTTTTAAACCTAAATATGTCCCACAATTAACATATTTAAAATTACATGACCAGATCTTATAGGAACGAATCTTGAAAATGTATGTTAGGTCATCACCACGATGAGAGTTCTCACAATGAACACTAAATATGTCTCACAATTAACATACATGAAAGCTATAGATGGACACATAGTTCCCTTCACAACTTTTCTTATTCTATCTGTGGATTATATTCTTTTCACCTTAGTTAAAAGTCACGAGGAGTAGTATATCCAGGAAACAATAATTGAGAATGTGGTCATGAATGCTATATCTCTATGGAAAATTGAAGCTCGAAGTAGTAATTAGAGATATAAAGATATAGAGAAATAGATTCAATCTCTCGATGCCTCCTATGCTTTCATGATTTGGATATAGCTTCGTAGAATCATCTATTCCTTCTATGGTCACGAAAACAATATCTCTATGGAAGATTGTACTTGCTATTTGCAATTCAAAAAGCAGAAAATTTAAAACAAGGTTTATTGTGTCATGATTATCAAATTATTTATTAGGCAAATGTCTCTGTCTATACAACTACTAATTTTGTGATTGTCTATGTTTATAAAATGATTGATTTTGTGATTTTTTGGGTTTGCATCTTTAGAAAAAATGGGATCCCTATTTTTCCTAAGGGAATACTATTTATAATAAGTGTGTAGCTTTAAATTGACTTTATTTTTTATTCATCTATTGTATTTATTTGAAGGTCTGATCTTATGTTTAAATTTGGTTCATATATTCCTACCAACGTACAGATACAAAACCATCAAATAATGTATTGGATTAATTGTTGACTAAGGAACAATACAATATTTTGTGGACAAATTAAGATTGTCAAGAATATTGGGCAAAGGTTCAAAGATCCAGGCAGAAGTTCAAATATTTAGGGGTACCACAAAGAGGAAAAGGATAATTAAGAACAAAATTGACCCTCTATGTGGACAAAGCTCCACTTACCTGTAGAGATGATCGCTGATCGTCTACGTGGACAGAGCTCCACAGACCGAGCAGGGCACCAAAGGAAAACAAACTGATCAAACACGACTCCACAAGGCAGGTTCGACTCCACATGGAAGACAAGGATCCACAGAGAAGAGGTCCACAGAATAACCACGGCTCCACAGGGTAGACATAGCTCCACCAAAACAACTCGTCAACGACTCCACCACAACACCAAACCGAGCAGACAAAGGGAAGACACAACTCCACCACAAAATCTTGTCAATGGATACACCACACCATCAATAGCTCCACCACAACAACAGACAGATGAGGGCACCGACAGATCAAGCAGAGCGCACCATTAGACCGAGTAGGGGACTAGTAGACCAAGTAGGGAACACCAACAAATCGAGAAGGGCACCAACATACCGAGTAGGGCGCACCAACATATTGAGCAAGGGACCGACATAATGCGTAGGGCGCACCAGCAAACCGAGCAGGGTGTCAGAGACTATAACAAACAAACAACGTCGAAAACATTAAACAATGGCATTCCATTAATACATATAGAGTAGTTTTTAGGTGAACAAATTTTCGGTCGAACTCTCGTTTGCCGAACGTTTTTTTCTCAGTCATCCATGCAGAGCATGCATTACGAGGCACACCGTTAATTTTAGCTTTTGTCCGAACAAGTTTTTTGGTCGAAAGTTAGTTATATGTTTTCAGTCGAAAAAATAAATCAGTTCGACCGAAATGTTATGGAATATGGATTCGAAAAAATGGTTCTCACCGAATAGACACCGAGATTCATGATTTCTCCCATATCGTCTTTTGGTTCCACCACATACTCATTATCTGAGTTGCCATCTACTGCAATTAGTTTCCCTGCAAAGATTTCATCATGTGCCTTCTAAGTCTCTTTTTGTAGGATAAGAGAGATACCTTGTAATGTAATTTTCTTCTTCTTGTACCAAATATTTAAAAGCTTCTTTTCAACATTAATATTAACTGTAGCCATTGATTGCATTGACATATATCCTAAAACAACATCCACACCATTTATATCTAAAAATTAAAATTTTGAATGCAACACACATTTATCTATAGCAATCTTCAAATCTTTAAAAATTTGAAAATTTTCACCATCAACGTGTGTGCTTTGAATATGTTTGATAGGAACTTGCAATTTTTTCCCAAATTAACATATATAAAATTGTGCTTGCAACTACTGCTAATAGAAACAAGAATATTTTCCAATTGAATACATCCATGAACTTTCAATATAGAAAATAAACCCTTATGTCCCACTTGAGATGACAACTCTTACCTAAAAGTACTTGTTCAAAGTCTTCATCATAAAGTGCTTCCATCTTTCTAGAGGCAAGTGAGTACCCCCATGACTTAACGCCATCTTTGAAATAAGCGTATATTCAAAGTCTCCATGAGTTTTCACATTTTGATTTTCAATTTTTTATACATTTTTCAAAATCATCATTATTTACTGTAAAATAAAAACTTTCTATTTTTTTCTTTAAAAACATAAATAGAGTTAAAGTTTCACAAAAATCACTTCTCCTCCTTGTAGTTATGATTTTGAGGAGAAAAATTTAAAATGAACATAACTCAATCATACACAAACAGAACAGGGCAGCTTGTCAAAATAATGATGGAATGCAATGCATATTAAATTGGTGAAAATTTTCACATTATAATAAGGCTAATTATTTTTCAAAATATGTCAATCAAAATTACCAACTTACCTTTAAAAGTAGTGTATTGACCAAGTATAATACTCCAATTTACATTGAAAAGCTAAATTGACAAAGTATAATTATAGATCCATATCAATTTTATAAAAATGGAATTTATTTATTGATCTAAAATTAGAAAAAGGTTTGTAACTTTAGAAAATCAATCTCAACCTTAACATAAATTTGAGTTAGGGATTTAACTGCTAAAGTCTACAGAGGTGTACATACACTAGACCCCCCTCTCGATTTGAACCCATGACCTCTTAAGAGGAAACACATGGTCTTAACCATTACGCCCACTCATGCTTAACTGATATTATTAGAGAATAATGTTTATAAATTGCAAGTATTAAATTTAATATAATATAACATACAATATCTATGTACTTTATATTATTACTTTTAAATTTAATTTGTTATTTCGTTATATTAAATAAATTTTAACAATATGATTTGTTATTTAATAATAATTGTTTTCCGTGGAATTATTTCCGAGACATACAAAGAAGAAGTGACATTGTAGGATTTGTCACGGTGGAATAATGGGTTTTCACGGTGTAAACACAAATGCAACAACTGTATGGATTGTCTTTTTGTTTTTCTAAAGAGAAGAAATATGGATTGTTTCATTGTACTTCATTTCCAATGGACGTTATTTTCAAGCGCTAGAATTTTTGTGTTTTTCCAAGGAATAGAATATTGACTCAACTCACAAATTAATTGTTTTTCCTCATTTACTTTTATAGGGATTTGGATTACAAACCAATATTGACCTATATTTCGTTGTAAAATGCAATGAAATTTCAAATTTCGATTGCACACTCAAATTATATCTGGATTGCACCCTCGATTAATCCAGCTTATGAATGCCGATCGCTACTTAATGTAAATAAGGCCTGCAGACCGTCCGCAAGGCGCAACAATTTGCTCTCTGTTTTTCTTTCTTCTATTCCAATTTCAAGACTAGGTATTTCATCATTCTATCTTGAGCAATGGATCGCTGCTACAGTAATCGTATAGTGCTTTTGCATGCATTAATTCTGATGGCGGCCCTGCTGCTGCCGATACCTTGTCACTGCGCCTGCAACTTTCCTGCAATATTTAATTTCGGGGACTCGACCTCTGATACCGGTGCTATTCACTTTGCTTTCCCATATCATGAGGCTGCAGAGAATCCTCCGTATGGACAAACCTACTTCGGTAAACCTGTATATCGCTACAGTGATGGACGCCTGTCTATTGATTTCTTCGGTATGTTGTTGACTGTAGTTTCCATATTTTCTTCCCACATATAAGTACATAAGATAATATCTATAATTTTATGATCTTCTTGTTTGATTTTTATACAGCAACGGCGCTGGGATTGTCGTTTCTGAGTGCATACTTGCAGCCTGTGGGCTCTAATTATGGGTCCGGAGCCAACTTTGCAGCCTCCGGTGCAACTGCGATTGACACCAATTCCTTCATATCTCCAGTTTCTCTCCCTGTTCAGATCAATGAGTTCAAGATCTTCAAACAGCAGGTCATGGCCACCATCAGTGCACATGGTAATTGAAGCAGTTTTCATGGCTAATTTATTACAACTCTAATAAATGGCAAACTATGGTCATGTTGGAGCCTATGTACATGTAAATATTCATTTTTGTTTTGTGGGTGCACTAGGTGCTCAAAGCTATCTTCCAAGAGCAGATGCATTTGAGAAGGGAATTTACCTGCTAGAAATCGGAGGCAATGACTTCAGCTATGCGTACAAGAACCTCAATATGACCCCAAACCAGCTCCCACAGAGCGTTCTTCCCAACGTGGCCAGGTCTATTGCAGCTGCTGTCCAGGTATTTTCCTGCATCTCCATTTCGATTTACAAATTCTTTTGAATCACCATGTTAACAATGAATATTTTAGATCTATCAAATTATCTGTAATTCTGATATTGCTAGTTTAGCTCATCGTATCCATGGTGTTTGTGCGATGTCGATCATCGTGTAGGAGCTATACAATGAAGGTGCAAGAACAATTTTGGTGAAGAATGTTGCGCCTCAAGGCTGCCAACCCTTCTGGCTTTCTCTTGCCCCTCCCAATGATTTGGACAAGTACGGCTGCTCTATTTCCTTCAACAAAGCAGTCCGATACTACAACTTTCTACTCAGACGAAAACTCTCAAACCTGCGAAATGAGCTCAAGGACGCGAACATCATCTATGTCAACAATTACGACATCGTCTCTGACTTAATGACTAACCCTACCACCTATGGTACTACTGCACGCACTGCAAATTTGATCTATATACCATTTCTTGTAGATTTTTTTCTTTTACTCCTAGCTTCCATTATTAATGGATCTAACGCCACGCAGGGTTCAACCAAACCACTAGAGCTTGTTGTGGAGTGGGAGGAAAGTATAACTACGACGCCAGTATATGGTGCGGAAGCTCAGGGATTCTCAATGGAGAGGTTGTGAAGGCGGAATCGTGCGGTGATCCGGGGTCATATGTGATATGGGATGGAGTTCACTGGACCGATAAAGCCAACAATGTCATCACCAAAGCGATTCTCAGCGGCAAATACTTCGAACCTGCATTCGACATTGCAACTCAATGCGATCTCCAGCCATTTTGATAACCGCTGAATTTATTAGATTTAAAAATAAAAGTGCAAGCTGGCCGAGTTCGAAAATAAAAGGATAACGTGAAGTCTGTAGCCTTGTAATATTATTCACTAAAGAATTCGTTGTACTACAAGCTTTTTTGTTTTACAAAATATAATAAATGAAATTATTCAAGGATGTGTTTGTGGTGTGTTTTTTTCTTAATTGTAATTGATTATTTCTTTTTTATTGTTAGTTTTAGATTTCCAACTTCATGTTTTCAAATAATGGATAGTGTGTTTTTTCTTCTTTAGTATCCTTGAGTATTGATTGAGATGAATGTAATTAGATAATTTTATGTCGTAGATTGAGCTAAGAATTTTTTTTCAAGAATGTTGTAAATTAAAGTTTTGTTTTTGCTTT
>LPNX011182299.1:37971-92134 GCA_001517045.1 Pseudotsuga menziesii | reverse complement strand
TTATAATAAATGATACTTATATTATAAATGATTCTTTGACATTTCTCATGGTTATCTAGAAAATCTATTGAACTTTAAAATGCCTAATTCTGTCTAATCAAAATTGAAGTTATATAAAAAGAAACTCAAACAAGATAAATTGAATTAAATGAATTTTTACTTTGTAACAAAGAAATTATAGAAATTCAACTCAACTATTTAGATCAAACTTCTAAATTAAATCTTAAATAATCAAGCCAAATGACTTTGAACAATGTTAGAAAACAAACTAATTTAAACTTGCCCCAAACTAAACACTGCAAAGAACATTGCTTTTCAAGGCAACATAGTTCTCCCATCATGGCAAGTAAAGTGCTTAATAGACATTAAAAACATGATAAGTGATAACTTAGCATAATTAAACCAAGGAGAAAGTGGCATGTAGAGAGCTCTGATCCCACTATCTTGTACCCAGCAAACTGAAACACCAAACCAGACATGAAGGGGAAAATGAGGTTTCAAGCGAGCCAGTCCAATTATCCCACATACAAATTCGAAGGCATATGTGATGCTACTTTATGCTCGTCTTACTACTTTAATACCTTAGAATTACCACGACCATGAATGCTTTGCCAGGTTGCCATTGTAGATTAATAAATTGTTAAAAAATTTAAATTCCATTTAAATGAAACCTTTGAGCCTGTGATAGTATTCAATGTTACTGAATAGACTTGAAAGATTTCCATCTAGATATGCGTGTTCATCAACTTGATTATAATTGTGAAATCCCCACAACTTTTAAATATTTAATATTTTAATTTTTAAATGTTTTAAAGTAGTCAATACTTCTGAGTTTTTGACAAAAACATCAGCCTAACCTTGGTTCTTAGGAAAATACGTTTACCTTAATTTTAAACTTAATAGCTCTGTACAACATTGAAAATAAGTTCAATTCAATTCTAATATTTGGAACACACTGTCCAATAAGAATCTTTGCCATCCTCAAAACAATATGCAATTGGTAAGGCCGTCCTTTCATTGTCAGCTAATTAATATGATAAAGGAAATTGCTAATAGGCATTCCAAAAGTGTCCAATATTGTTTGAGAAATATTCAAATAATTATATAATTTAAATATGGCAAGTCCATATCTTTCTTTTATTGTGGTAATTCAACAATCCGTATAGAAGAAAAGTATTATTGTGAGAGTTTATAGTTGAAATGATTGAACTTAAAATACTGTGGTTCAAATAATTAAACGCTTTCACTCTATTTTGTGTGGGATAACATAGGGATGCTCCTTCAATATATTAGAAACTTAACTTTAATATCACTAACATTAGAATTTAGTACTTGGGTTTTTATTCCACTCTCAAGAATAAAAAGGTTGTGACTCCACCTCATTTTTTAGTATTTATTAAGGAATTAATTACCTTATACACTTGAATATTCAGATCCACAATTTTTCCCATGTTCACTAAACTTGTAGTTGTAAACCTTCAACTTGGTTGCTAGATCCACAACCCAACACATGAATGAATGCCCCTCAAAGAACAATGGACTCCCACTAAGCATTTTAAACAATAATAACCTTAAATTGAAGATAGAAATGACCTTTAACTCATATTTCTTGGTGTGGCAACACTCAATACCTATGTCAAAATTCTCAATAAGATCTCCCATAAACAATATATTCAAACATGAAACCCTACCAAACCAAGTAAAGTCCTACACTTTATATTGGTTGGCTTTATATGTCTCCATGGATTCTACAAGGATTCATGTCTTTGTGCAACTATTCTATGCATTGGATTCACTAATAAAAAGTGATATCACCTTTGTGGATATGGTATTCAAGAATGTTCCTAGGCATATATTCCATTACCATTATGTTTTCTTCAAGAGTCTAGCAAAAGTTGAGGATGGATGACACTCGAGTGTTGTGCATGGGATAAAGCTCAAATTTCAACCGAGAGACACAAGTCGGGCACATGATGGGAAAATTTTAAGAACCCCCCAAATTTGTTTGTTTGTATAAATGAGGGAAAATTTTAAGAATTCCCCCAAATTTCTATGTATGATAAATGGGAAAATCCCCATGATATATAGAAAAACATGAAGGCTATTTTATCAATCTTATATTATGTATATAATTTTTTTGGTGAATATCTCATTGAATTATATAATCTTGTAAAATCTTTGAAAATATTTCACTAAGTTATAAAACCATGTAATGCGTGAGTGAATCATTTACCAAATTATCAAATATTGTCAAGCCTAGGCGAATTTTTTGATAAAGTATAAAACCATATAGTAATAGGAAAACATATAAAAAAAACTAAATAGGAAATAATAAAATCTTAGTGAATCATCACATAAAAAACCCTCTTTTGGTGGTAGTTTGGTACCTCACTCTAGCTATCACATTACATAGAAATTCACCATACTCTAGGAATACTCTTGGAAAATAACAATGAATTTATTCATTGCCATGGAAAATAAAATCAATATTAATACAAGGGTTAGCCAACACCTTGATCTCGATTCTCATTTATCTCTCCATGCTATTACAAAGTCCCACCAACACCTCTTTTGTGCACACACCTGATCAAATTAGAGGGTTAAAAACTATAAATGTGTATTGCTTATTTCAATGCACTTGGAACTATTCTAAAAAATAATTTCCACTCTATATGGAAAGCAAATGTGTGTTCCAACTTAGTCAACACATGTTTATTCAATCAAATACTATCCACATGCTTCCAAACCTAATTGAAAACCAAGCTCACTATGCATGACATATTCCATGCAAAAATAACAAAAATGGATGTCCCTGAGCCTTGTGTTGATTTCAAGACATTGGTTCAAGTCTTTAAATCAATGTAAGGAAGGCTACACAACTATAACAAATATAGTAGAAGAGTATTGAGGCATATTGGACTGAATCTGGAACTACTTTTACAAATACAATAACGAGAGCAGACAAAGTTCCAGGCTTCAAGCAAAGACTACATTCTTTTCTAAGGTTTCTACAAACTACTAGCAACATGCAAGTTGGAATCAAGTTTCTATAAATTACTACAAAAATCCTTTGAGAGCCATAAAATTCAATAAAAAAACAGCATGTCAAAATACCTGACAAGGTCCAAAGAGAAAGAAGTAGCAAAGACAGTGGAATTATAGGCTTCTCCACTCATGGTATGTCCTAGAAAGGAGAACAAAAACACAAATAGAAACAAAATTATAGTGGTTATAAGAAGTGGCATGGCCCCTTGCACATCCAAATACATGGCTATGAATGAAGTCCCATCCCCAAGCATGATTCCCAAACACCCATAGAAATGTTATTGTCGCATCGTCGACTGTGTTCTTCACAATCACCATGTTTCTTGGGGAAAATTTGGATCTAAGGCAATGAGATTTTGAACTCTCCTAGATGCAAATGGGTTTATATAAGACCTCATAGTAAATATCAATTCCCCTTCTCATGTGGACATTAAAAAAATTTAAAAACGAGATTCAACCCATAAAATATTGACGAATGTAACTCCGGCTTCAATCTCCATGATTGATAGAGGGAAAATAACCCATAATAGCTATCATTTCTAGAAATCGAGGGCTAATTAGAGATTCTGAATTCCTATCTATTTTCATGGGTGAACAAAGGTTTAAATCAATTTTTAGAGGGGATAAATTATTTATCTTGTCTCCCATTTCTAAATTCGATGGGGCTAACCTCCTATTAATTAAAAATAAATTAGTAAAATGTGGGCTAATCATACCTAATGGGTGTTTAATAAAAATTATCCCATTACAGATTTAAAACCCTAAATTTATCCCATCGACTAAGATTATCCCCTAAAAAATTCCTTGTATATATGGTTGCGTAGATGGTGCCATGGAATCCTTTTCCATCAAGTGTCATATTAATGTTGAAATTCTAGATGGTATCTCCAATTTTTGGGAATGCCCAAGTAATGGGGTATTTTGCAACAAGTTTGAAGACTTTCCAACTACTAACACATTGAATCTAACACTTTGAATCCTTTTAGCCATGGTGTTGGGCATGTCAATCCAGAAAGAATTTGAATACTGACTCATCTATGAAATAAATGATGAATAGTATATAGGATCCTCTTCAACTTGAACTACATGCAGCCATATAACAATAACATGGCTAAGTGATAGGACACCTTCCCAAACATGCTTTCCAAGTGCCTGTTCCAAAATATCTGTTATTCTTCCTTTCCAGGACAACCAAAACCTAAACTACATCCTGTAATTTACTCTCCCACTTGCTGAAGTATTCCATAGGCAACACCTGATATGTATAAGTGTCTAGACAAGTGTTTTGATGATGAGCTATGGAAATAGACGATCTTGATTTTTTTTAATAATTTGTATACATGCTTATAAACTACTCATAAAATTGTTGGAACCAAAGGTTATGCAGGTTCTAGGGATAGCTAGTAAAGAGACCATAGTCAATTAGCAAAGAAATTGATTGTATGCTCGATTGAGTGGTTTCATAGTGGTCGATTGATTGATCTACTGAATGGTCAACATAGCTATCAATTGGTTGTTCAGATCAACTAGAACAATTGATTAATCAAGGGAATGTTGTGGTTTTTTAAGAAATAGTTGGAATCAATGATCCTTGCTTGTGGACCACATATTCCTCACTTGAAGGAAGTTTGTTAGATATAGAGACTATAAAAGAATAACCTTATGGGTTGTATTGTAATCAATAATGAAGAATTTAAAATTATCATATATTACGTTATGATGTTGTGATCATAATTTATTGTGCTCAAGTGTTGTAAATGGTGTATGTCAACACCACCTCTGTTCTTGTAACATATTTATCGCTTTTGCTATTTTCTATTATCGACTTAGTTGTTCAAAATGTTTTCCCAAAAAATTAATATATGCTTATTGGAAATTGTGACAATTGCAGCAAACAATAAAAAATTCCATTATATTTTCAAAGAAAGTGTAGGTATTAATCACATTTATTGATTATAAGGGGAGAAGCCTCCTTCGAGGAGAACCATGCTTAGAGGGACACTTGTTGTTTGCACTTGAATAGTCATTGTTGTTTTTTTGAAATAATAACCAAGTAAAAATTAACCCATTGTATCATAGATTATTTTAAACCACAAAAGTTCATATGATCTTTCCTTTATAACTCTCATTTGCTAGTAAATCAGTAAAAAAAGATCTATGTTTTGTATTGCATGTCATTCAAAGGGAGAAGCCATGAGGAAGCATGCAACCCCAACACTTATCATCGGCTTCCATGAGTGTACAAAAAGGTGGATGAAAGAGACAAGCATGGATGAGCAACAAGAGCCTGCATAAGAGGCACATTGTGAAAAACATTATACTTTTTGGTAGCTAACAGTAAATGTGTTCAATATCCAAGTTTAAATTTTCTAGAGTGGGAAACTTTCTTGTAGTTTGACATAAAAAAATTTCTCTTCTTTTAGTTAGTTTGGAGATGAGGCGTCTTCATTTCATTCTAATTTGGATATGAAAAATGCTATTTAAAAAAGGATCAACTTCCATCCTTAATACATATTTTTCAAAAATATTTGTTACCTATTTTAAATGGTTATTATTTGGTGCAAAGTTTATTATTCAAAATGGTATTATGAAAAATAGTGTGACATACTTTAGTTAAAACAATGCTTAATAAATGCAAAACATGCTCTCTCTCTCTCTCTCTCTCTCTCTCTCTCTCTCTCTCTCTCTCTCTCTCTCTCTCTCTCTCTCTCTTATAAATATAAAGAAAATTTAAATATGTAAAGAATATCATTTTCCATGCCAAATTTTATCTAAGTACTGTGTATTACATGCTTTTCCACCAACTCAAACTGAATCTGGTGCTAACTCAATGTGGGAAAATCACCACTAAAGCTCAGCACTGCAACTATGGATCACTGATTCAGTATAAAATCAATTAAATGACAAGGGTAGGTGAGTAAATGCATCCAACCTCCCTTAAATTATCCAAACTAGTGCTAGGGTGACTGAGAGTGAACTAACTGATGGGAATCAGAGCATAATTGAACATTATTGAATACCTACTAGAGTTAACTATTAGAGACTGCTGGTGGCACTCAGAGTGGGTTCCTAAATTATAGGGATTGATCCATGGATCTCCTAAACTCATGAAAATAGGTGTAGTGAGTGGTAGGTGGACCTTAGGTGTGTCCCCCATGCACTAGTGAAGTGATGATTATTAAAATTACTCAAATAAATGAGAGGGAGAGGGTGAATAAGTTATTTGCAAAGCTTAAACAAGTTTTCAAAATTTAAACCTTTATTACTGATTACAGATTTATAGTTATGATACATCCATAAGTATAATAGAAGAGATGAAGATTATCAATTACACATACATGATAGAGAAATAAAAACATTCATTTTTATTTGAGAACCTACTCAAAAGAGGATGCAACCTCTCTTTTAAAAAATCCTTCTTGCAGAGTGCATCAGCCCTCATGTTATTCTAGCACCCACTAAAATAACATTCTCCAACTACAACTGAGGGAAATAATCAACTTCCACTTATACAGGATTCAATTTGTACAAACTGAAACAACATGTTTTTTCCTAGCACCACCCTTCCACCCTTGTTTTTCAGAATTAAATGTCTTCAGTACAAATTGTAGAAAAGAAGATATAACATTGCATACCAACTTTGTTTTGATCTTCTTCTGTATTTATGCATCTTGGTTCACCTCATTATCTACGTTCTGGATGTTCCGAGTTCTTTGTCATTATGCAATTCTCACTTTACTGACGATCCATGCATCAACTTCTCTGTCTACATAGAGCACAATATTCTCTTCCTATCCCTCGTCCTTTTATAGAAGTCAATCTGTAACTTCTTCACCTACTCGTGTGCTTGATGATTTATTTCCATAACTGATCAACTGTTCGATTCCTTATAACAGACAAGAAGTCCAATCTCCGGTTAACCATGAATTTCTGTAACCAATCTTCATCCTTTGGCTTCTTCCACACTTGTCATTTTCTGCAACAAATCAAAGTTTTCGCATTTCCTTGTTTCGTATTTCTAGTTCCGCAGTATAGGTTCCATCCCAATCATTCCACACCATTTACCTTCTTCGGGTTCTCTATGAGCATTGATTTGCTAAGGAAATTAGATATCGGATATGCAATTTTTCTCGATATCATTTTATGATTTCTACTTTTCTCCTTCATCATTCCTCATTCCGCCTTCCACACTTCAGGATTGGAAAAACCAACTTTCAAGGCTTAGTCCTTTCTTGTTCTCTTGCTTTCCATTTTCCGCTTTCCAACTTCTCCTTGAAAAACTCCTTCTGCGCCGTTGAGTTGTTGTGTACCCTTTCCCGACCATTGATATTAGATTCGGTGTGGGATGGGGATCTCGGGTTTTTAATATTTGTTTGAAAAAATTCCATAATTTATGCTTTCTGATGGCCACATTCCTCTCTCCCCTTTCCGACATCAAAAATCGGAAATATAACTTTTCTTATTCTCAAACTTTTGGAGTTCCGCCTTTCCGCTCCCGCACTGTCACTTTCCGCTTTCCTCTTTTCGACTTTGGAAATCAGAAATCTAACTTTTTTTATTCTTGAACTTTTGGACTTCCTCCTTTTCGCTCCCGCACTTCCGCTTTCCACTTTCCGTTTTCCAATTTCAGAAATCGAAAATATAACATTTCTTATTCTCAAACTTTTGGACTTCCTCCTTTCCGCTCCTACTTTCCTCTTTCCGCTTTCCTCTTTCCGACTTCGGAAATAAAAAATTAAACTTTTCTTATTCTCTAATTTTTAGACTTCCTCCTTTCTACTCCCGCATTGCAACACTCCTTCAGCATTGTTGATTTCTTGTGTGGGTTCACTCCTGACCATCAGATTTGTTCATCAAATTACTTCTGAAACTTTGCATATTTTCTATTTACTGTTGATTTCTTGTGTGGGTTAAATTATGACCATTGATTTCTTGTGCAGGCTCACTCCTGACCATCAGACCTATTTTTGATGTTGATCACAACCCAACTCGGTGGATCTGCGTCCTTTTACTGTGGAAATAAAATACGATTGTGGATCTATTAGATGGTGTACACGCTATGGATTCTTCTGAGTCCTCTGCTAATCTAGGTCTTATGCTTGGAACTATGTTGCTATCAATGAAAACCAAATTACGCTCCATTATGTTTCCACCTGACCACAAAACCTCCAATAGTCTCTCCCCTTGACCACAAAACCTACAATAATCTCCCCCTTTGGCATTGATGGGAAACTTCAACTTCTGGATGCATGTTGTACTAGTGATCATCAATTTGTTTATCATTTGTAACAAACAACTTCTCCCCCTTTCACATCAATCTCAAGGATGCCTCTATAGCACAGCTCCCCGTATCAAAGTGAACAAATTATTTGGAATAGGATATATGATACCTTGCTTCTGGTGTAGGTACTCAAACTGTGTCTTTGGTAAGGGTTTAGTGAAGATATCAACAGTCTATTTTGAAGAAGGGATAAAATTTAATTGAACTATTCTGCTTGTAGCATGCTCCCTTAAGAAGTGATACTTAATAGGTATGTGCTTGGTCTTGGAATGAAGGACTGAATTTTTTGACATACTAATGGTGCTGGTATTGTCACAATGTAGAGGAATGGGGTCGGCATATTTTACTTCCAGGTCTACTAGTGTCTGAATCATCCAGAGAATTTGTGTACAACAGGTGGAAAAAGCAATGTACTCAGCTTTTGTATTGGATAAGGATATTGAGCCTTGCTTCTTACTCAGCCATGCAATTAAAGAATCAACTAAGAAGAATATGCCTCCACTTGTGCTCTTCCTTTAATCCAAACAGTTCGCTTAATCAACATCTGAATATGCAGTTAACTAAAGATTTTTATTTCTAGGATACTAAAGACCATAAGTCATTGTGCCGTTCAAATATTTGAATATCCTCTTCACAACCACCAAATGACTTTTCTTAGGAGCAGACTGAGATGTTCCTACCATTCCAACAACTTGCATGATATCAAGAAGAGATGTTGTGATGTATACGAGACTTCCTGTCATTGACCGATATGTTCTCTAGTCAACATTTGGTGAGGGATCATCCTTGCTAAGTTTACACCCAACAACCATAGGTGTCATGACAGGTGATGAGTCTTCCATTTGAAATTTCTTCAACATCTCCTTCAAATACTTCTCTTGGGAGATAAATAAGATTTCAGGACCCTGGATAATGCAAATACCAAGAAAGAATGACATGTCTCCTATCATTGACATCTCAAACTCATATTGCATGACATTAGCAAACCACTGCAAAAAATAATCATTAGTGCATCCAAATATAATGTCATCCACGTAGACCAAAACTACTAATAGATTATCACCTTCATATTTGATATACAAGTTACTGTCAATAGTATATTTCTTGAAACCTTTGTCTTGTAGATATTTATCTAGTCTCTGGTACCAGGCTCTGGGTGCTTGTTTCAATCCATATAGATCCTTCTTCAATTTGCAGACAGTGCTCTATATAGAATTTTTCTTCGAGATCTCGATTGAGAAAGGCTAACTTAACATCCATCTGATATACTTTGAAGTTCCTATGAGTGGCATAGGAAAGAAACATTCCGATGGCTTCCAATCATGTTACCAGTGCAAAATTTTCATCAAAGTCTTGTCCCTCAACTTGAGCATACCCTTTGTAGACTAATCAATATTTATTCCTTACAACTTGTCCTTGTTCATTCATCTTGCTTTTAGATACCCACTTGGATCCTATTACATTTTTATCTATAGGTCTAAGAACCAAATCCCAAGTTTTATTTTTCTGAATCTAATCAAGCTCCTCATTCATGGCTTTAACCAAATATTCATCCTCACTAGCCTCTTCAAAATTCTTAGGTTCCATCATAGATAGGAAACAAATCTGAGATTGTTTTGAAGTTTTAATCAACTTTCTTCTTGTTTGTATTCCTTCATTCTTGTCCCCAATTATCTGAATTTCAGGATGATTTTTTTGAACTATTCTGTAAGGTCCTTTTGTTTGTCTGCTGCCTTGAATCTATGTGAGTATTCAAGCATGTTCATCATCTGAATCTGAATCTTCTTGTTATGATTCTTGGATCTGTTTTTCTTTATCTTCAAATGTATCTTCTGTATCTGGTTCAACACTTCTTATTTGAATGTATTACACATGGATTCCTTCATCGATCTTGATGTCAATACAATCAACCAATTTGTGCAGCCTCTTATTATAACAAGTATACCCTTTACTATTTGCAACATATCCTAAGAGGATAAGTTCATCAGCCCTATCATCATATTTCCCAAGATGTTCATCATTATTTTTGATATAACACTTACTTTTAAAGACGTTAAAGTGTTTGATAGAATCAGGTCTTCCAAACCATAGTTCATATGGAGTCTTATCACTTTTTAGCCTTAGATGATCTTTATTAAGAATATGAACAACTGCATGAATTGCGTCTACCCAGTATGTCTGAGAAATATTCTTTTCATTCACCTGATGATCTTTTCATCTGTTGTACTCACCTATTCTGCCTCTAAACAACTCCATTCTGTTGTGTGGTCCCTGAAATAGTGTATTCTCTCTTAATTCCATTTTTATCACAAAATTTTTTGAAGTCTCAACAAAACTCTCCTCCTCTATCAGATCTTGTTGCCTTTAGTCTTTTTCCTGTTTGATTCTCAGTCAAGGTCTTCAAAGTTTTGAGCTTTTACAGTGCCTCATATTTTTCTTTCAGAAAATCAACCCATGTAAGTCTAGAATAATCATCAATGACCAACATAAAATATCTTTCTCCTCTTATGCCTTCTTTTCGTGATGGTCCACATAGATCCATATGTACTAACTGAAGTGGTTTGTCTGTTGATGTGAAGTTGTTGGATTTAAACAATGTGCGAGCCAGTTTTCCCATTTGACATGGCTTACAAACATAGTCAGATGGATTTTATATATTTGGAAGATCTCTTACTGCCCCATTGTTGACAAGTTTGATTATATGATCAAAGATTAAATGTCCAAGTCTCATATGCCAAAGCCAACTTTCATCATACTTTCTTAGATGACATTCTTCTTGTTCTTATTTCAAGACATCAGGGATGATTTTAAGGAACCATACTTATTTAAAAGTGTATAAATGTTGGCGAATCTTACTAATTATTAAAACACCAACTATAAAATGTTTCATGATATTTTTCAAAAAAAAAAATAATTTCCAAGGATTTTATATCGTTTATATAATAATTTGGCAATTTTTAGGGTGAAAAAAGTTTACCCCATCAAAATTGGGCAAAACAAGACTTCAAAAATTGCAAAATGGCGAATCTTTTTTTTGAGAAAACCCCCTAAAAATAGCCCATGGGCTAAATTTCGCCCCTAAAATTATCCCTACAAGACATAGACATTGTTTTTAGTTCTTATACTTTTTACAACCAATTGTCCTGAGGATACAGACTTTATCTTGTAATCTTTAGAA
This sequence comes from Pseudotsuga menziesii, assembly GCA_001517045.1. NCBI lineage: Eukaryota > Viridiplantae > Streptophyta > Pinopsida > Pinales > Pinaceae > Pseudotsuga > Pseudotsuga menziesii. The sequence continues at coordinate 80,630 of LPNX011182299.1, read as the reverse complement.
GTGAATACAAATTCACATCCTTTGTCACAAACCTGACCGACACTAAGAAGATTATGTTTTAGTCCGCCTACAAATAACACTTCTTGGGCTTTCCTTTTTCCATTACTCAACTTGACCATTCCTTTTCCTTTGATATTTCTTGGGGAATCATTTCCAAAAGTTACATTTCCTTATTTATTTTCTCTTAGAGACATAAATTTACTTTTATCACCACTCATATGTTTGGAACATCCATTGCCAATGTATCGAGGGACTTTGTGCTTCTAAACATAAAGGACTAAGCCACATTTTTAATATTCTTTCTTCTTCCAAACTTTATTACTTCCAGCAGAGTAATTCAATCTTTGGTCCGTTTTGTAATCCTTCAGATGATAGTTTGAAGCCTTGTGTCCAAAGTTATGACAAACATAGCACTATGGATCATTGTATAGTAAATCAAAAGAATTGTTATTTCTATTCTGAGTTGCATGCAGTTCTTGTTTGCTTGCTAATTGTCTTGTTCTATGTTGTATCCCTTGACTATTCCTTGATTGCATGTTTCTAAAATTAAATGCATAGTTTGTAGCTTTGTGACCAAAATTAGAGCAGCAATAACAGTAATGATAGGAAAAAAATTGGTACCTTAATCTTGAAGGTCTTTCCTTTTATTGACTATGTTTTTGAACATTCCTTGGTTGATAATTCTGATTTGAATTTCTGACTCTTGTACTTTCCTCATTTCCTTTTGTTTGCATAGTAGGTTCTCATTCTAACTACTTGTTGCATGAACCTTATTTGTAGCCAAGACCTGTTTCTACCCATGGAGACCTTTTCTTTCTGAGAATGTTGTTCAATTCCTTTGAATCCTTGATACTAGACAAATTCTGGTGGAACAGGGCTTGAAATTTCTTCAACTATTTCTTATCTTCCACTACTTTTGCTTCCAAATCTTGACATCTCTTGTTCCCTTCTGTTAATTGTTTTATGAGAAGCTCTTGTATCTTCTTTGCTTCTTCTAGTTCCAATTTTAATAGGGAAATGTCTTCACTTGGTTTTTTGTCATTCTTTTCATACTGCACAAGTAACGTTTTTTGTTTTATTTTCTTTAATATGAGCCTATCAATTTCCTCCATAGAACTGATTAGTTCCCCTTCCATGTCCACCATGGATTCTTCCTCATTCATGTCACTTTCCATACATTGATTTCCAATATCATCTATGGACATAAGCATAAAGTTGTTCACTTCATCTTCACCAGATGAATCACTATCTGTTTCTTCTGAAGAGTCAACATCATTTACACACATCTGTTTCTTTTTTTTGTTTAGCCTCTTTACCATATTTATTGAATGAATAACTTTCGTCATCATCAGAGGTATGCCTCTTGTTTTTGAGGGGAAATTTGGAAGAGAAATGACCTATTTTACCACATTTAAAACATTTAAAGGGCATTTTACCTTTGTATTTACCTGAACCTTTCTTCAGCCTCCTTACAATTTTTTCCTTGGATACACCCATTTCAGAATCATTGTCCTTATATACCTTAAAAGAAGATTCTCTAGTGGTGGATTTGTCTTTACCAAACCTCATTTCATAGGCCATCAGAATTCCTAGGATTTGGTCCATAGGAAGAGTTTTGAGATCACTCAATTCTTTTATTGCCGATACTTTAGGATTGAATCTTTCAGGCAAAGATCTTAGAATTTTATGAACTAAGAAGGCTTCATCAAAATTTTCACCAAGACCCTTCATGGCATTTATGGTTTCTTCTATTCTTAGGAAATACTTACTAACTGTCTCATCCTCATTCCTCTTCAGCTGTTCAAATTTTAGTCTATATGTTTGAAGCTTGGCATCCTTTACCTTTTCATTTATTTCATAACTATTTACAATATTATCCCACATTTCTTTCGTAGATTCAAGATGCATTACTTTAAAAAATTCGGCCTCTGCAAGACCACTCAGGAGATCGTTCATTACCTTGGCATTAAAACTGAATTCGAGCTTTTCATCTATGGAGGCTAGCACAATTGCCTTTACATATCCATTCTCTACTACATCCCACACATCAACTCCCAATGACATTATATAGGTTTGACGGGCCTTGCATTTAGCATATTTTTACCACCATTTTACCTTATCTATAATCCCTTTTGCCTATCCATATTCATGCAGTAATCCCTTCTTACGCTCATATCCAGGTTTGTATGCTCAAGTAATTTTTCCATTACATGTCTTAGTATTTCATTTGATTTTTTACTAACATTGAGGGAATTAGTGTACGATGTATTTGTTTTGAATATTGAATCAATTATTGGAAGCAACTACAGAATATTTGAGGGATTTATGTAGTAGCTGCAAAATCTTATTACGGAAACTCTACATGAAGCTGTGAAACCTCCTACATAAGCCACAAAAGCTACAGAAAGTCAATAATTCAAATCTACCTTCAACCACCAACTTTGGAGAAATATATTCATTAGGAGTAATGGATTTTTATAAATCCATTTTTCTATTATTCTTATATGTCTCAATCATGATGTTAAATTATTTGAAAATTAAAAGTGACAAATGGAGGTGTATATGAGTGGATATTTAGCTTATCCACAAAGATTTGAAGAGCTCTATCAAATATATGATTGTCCTAAGTAGTCAAAAGTTGTTAGGAAACATTTGGGATGATTTTTGACTATTTTATTATAGCCTCTATCCCTAAATTCTAATTTGACTTCAAACATATTCTAAATAGCATGTAGTTAGTAAGGATCTTGGATTAGTTTTGAATTAGTTTTGAGATCCAAACTCTTAGGAATTTGTTTAGGATATTTTGGATCCTCATTTATTATTTGTTATGGAGAAATCATGTATAAATAATAGTTCATTCTTCATTCTAAGGGGAGGACTCTTAGAGCAATAGTCCAAATGATGATGGAATAAAGCTATACTTTCATCTTGATTCAATTAGATCTTAGTTTTATAATTTCTTTTGCAATATGATTTTATTCATTTTATGTTGATGTAGTTGTACTTCATTGCTTAGTTGTGATTTCTTATGAAGTGTGAGTTTTATTTCTGCAATTTGATTTCAATGCATAGATAGAGATTTAAATGTTTATTTTACCATCACTAAGCTTAACGCAATAATATTATTTACTCCCTTGGATCATAAACAATAACTTGTGTTTGGCAAGGATAGATTTTAGATTTTATTTCTACAATGTATCTTTCCATCAAGTGTTTGGTGAACTTAGATTTAGAATTTACTTTTCCCGCAAAGTGTGACGTACTTCTAGAATTTACTTTTCTTGCATAGTGTGAATTAGCTTTAACATTTGCTTTCCAGTAGATGTGAATTTAGTTTAGAATTTTCTTTCTATTAGAGTGTGATTTAGTTTAGCATTTACTTTCAAGAAAAGTGTGAATCTCGTTTTAGCATTTACTTTCTTGTCGTGTGATTTAATTTCCCTGCAATTTAGTTTCAATAGTTAATTAGATGGCTAGTTCCTTGACAAGACAATGTAACTACTCATACCATTGTTTGTAAGTAAGGTTATTGAACTACAACTTCACAGTAGATAAACCAATGTAAGAGAAGATTGTGGTTTGCATATACAGTGCATGGTAACTCGCAAGTTCTTCAACGAACCCAGGGTTGACAATTAATGTACACTTCTTAGTTGTTTTCTAAGTAATTAGAAGGCAATTAAAAATCCTGTCAAGGTTCTCATCCTAACCTTCCAAAACGAAAATTTGGTTCCATCAAACAAAGGACCCTTTTTTGATGAAGTCCCTTCATAACTAGTCATGTTTAAGCTTTCATATCTACCTTTAGAAAAAAGGAAACCACTCTGATACCAATTGTTGAAATTACTCAAATAACTAAGAGGGGTGGTGAATCAGTTATTTCCAAAGCTTAAACCATTTTTCAAAATTTAAACCCTTATTATTGATTACAGATTCATAGTTATGATATTGCCACAAGTATAACAGAAGAGATGAATATTATTAATTACACATACATGATAGAGACAAACAAACATTCATTTTTATTTGAGCACCTACTCAAAAGAGGATGCAGCCTCTATTTTACAAAATCTGTATTGTAGAGAGCACCAAATCTCATGCTATTCTAGCACCCACTAAAATAACATTCTCCAGCTACAATTGAGTGAAAGCATCAACTTCCACTTGTACAGGTTTTTATTTGTACAGAGAAGACATGTTTTTTCCTAGCACCACCCTTCCACCCTTGTTTTTCAGAATTAAATGTGTTCAGTACAAATTGTAGAAAAATAGATATAAAATTGCATACCAACTATGTTTTGATATTCTTATGGATTTATGCATCTTGGTTCCCCTCATTATCTACATTTTGGATGTTCAGAGTTCTTTGTCATTCTGCAATTCTCACTTTACCGACGATCCATGCATCATATTCTCTGTCTACAGAGAGCACAATCTTCTCTTCCTATCCCCTGTCCTTTTATAGAAGTCAATTTGTAACTTCTTCACCCACTCGTGCGCCTGGCGGTCTATTTCCATAACTAATCAACTGCTTGATGCCTTATAAAATACAAGAAGTCCAATCTCCAGTTAACCATGAATTTATTTAACGAGTCTTCATCCTCTGGCTTCTTCCACACTTTTCGTTTTCTACAACAAATCAGAGTTTTTGCATTTCCTGGTTCTGTAGTACAGGTTCCGCCCCAATCATTCTGCACCATTGATCTTCTTTGGGCTCTCCGTGATTGTTGATCTACTGAGGAAATCATATATTGGATATGTGATTTTTCTCGATATCATTTTATGATTTCCGCTTTTTGCCTTCCACATTCCTCATTCCTCCTTCCTCACTTCGGGATCGGAAAAACTAATTTCCAGCCTTAGTCCTTTCCTGTTCTCCTACTTTTCATTTTCTGCTTTTCGACTTCTGCTTACAAAACTCCATCCGTGCTATCGATTTATTGTGTACCCTTTTCCAACTATTGATATTAGATCCAGTGCAGGATGTAGATATTGATTTTTCAACATTTGTTTGAACAACTTTCAGACTTTCCGCTTTTTGGCTGCCGCTTTATGCTCTCCGCTTTTCGAATTCGAAAATCGGAAATCTAACTTTTCTTATTGTCAAACTTTTGGATTTTTTCCTTTCCACTCTCGCACTACTGCTTTCCACTTTCCACTTTCTGACTTTGAAAATCGTAAATCTAACTTTTCTTATTCTCGAACTTTTGGAATTTTGCCTTTACGCTCCCGCACTGCCGCTTTCCGCTTTCTGACTTAATTGGAAATCTAACTTTTCTTATTCTCTAGCTTTTGTACTTCTGGCTTTTCACTCCTTCACTGCTGCTTTCCTTTTTCTGACTTCCGAAATCAGAAATTACACTTTTATTATTCTCGAATTTTTGGAGTGTCTCCTTTTCGCTTTCGCACTGCAACAGTCCTTTAGCGTCATCGATTTCTTGTGTGGGTTCACTTTTGATAGTCAGATCTTATATTCATCAGATTACTTTTGAAACTTTGCATATTTTCTCTTGACCGTTGATTTCTTGTGCGGGTTCACTTCTAACCGTTGATTTCTTGTGAAGGCTCACTCTTGACTGTTGGATCTATTTTTGATGTTGATCACGACCTAACTTTGCGGATCTGCATATTTTTTTTGCAGAAATCAAATACGATTGTGGATTTATTAGATGGTGCACACACCATGGATTCTTCTGAGTCCTCTGCTAATCTAGATATTATGCTTGGAACTAAGACACCATCAATGACAACCAAATTACACTCTAATCCATTTCCACATGAACACAAAACCTTCAATAGTCTCCCCCTGACCGCAAAACCTCCTACAATGATGACCTCCTAAGATAGGAAAAAGGACAAATAGAATATGTGGGAAAAAGAAGGATTAATTAATCCTAGCACCCCCATTTAATCCCAACTTTTGACAACCTGGGCCCTGGAAACTAGGCCAAAGTCACCCATACAATCTAAATGAATAAAAAACGTTTGCTTAAAAAACAAGGAAATGGGGAAACCTCATGGGAAACCCCACCCCCCCCTCAAAATAAGTAGGTAAATGAGGAAAAATAGATGAATCAAACCTTTACACCAAGAATATATATGATATAGACAAATATATTTTCAACGAAGGACTTGGTGAATATATCTACAATCTTCTCCTCTCTAGGGTAGTAATGTATAGTGATATCCTTACTATACATTAGTTCCATAATATGGTGCATGTGTACTTCAATATGTTTGGTTTGATGCTTCTGAACTGAATCACTGTATATCTTGATGCTACTTCGATTGTCACAATAGAGGTCTACTGATGGAGAAGTGTGAATGACAAAATCTGTTAGAATCCCTTGCAACTGAACTGCCTAAATAGTTGCATTCGCAGCCCCCCGATACTCTAGTTTAGTTGGAGATAGAGAAAGAGTTGCTTACTTCTTGCTTGACCATAACATTGGTACAGATCCCAAACATGAACGCAAATCCTGATGTAGATTTCCTATCAATACTATCACTATCCTAGTATGAACCAATAAAAACAATTAGATCTAACCATTCACTAGCAAAATAGTGAATCCCAAACTCCCTCGTACCTTGCACATAATGCAAGATGTGCTTTGCTACTTTCCAATGTAGCTCATGTGGCTCCTGCATGTATTTGGCAGTAGCACTCATAGCATAGGATAAATATGGCCTTGAATGGGTGATGTACAATTGGATACTAATCAACTGTTTGTAGAGCATACTGCCAAACAATGGTGTGGAACCACCATCTTCCAACTTGATGCCAGATAGGAAGCGGAAGGGTGTTGCTTTACAATCAGTAATGTGGAATATTTGTAACAAGTCTCCAATGTATCTAGACTGTGTAATCATTATTCTCAAATCTTTTTTATTTACTTTGAGACCAATGAACTTCCTTAACAGTCCTAGATTAGTCATGCAAACTACTTTTCTCAAAGCTGACTTGATTCCTCTCAATCCAATAGTAGAGCTAGTAGTAATGAGAAAGTCATCCAAATATAGAACAATCAACAATAAGAATCCCCCTTTATTCTACATGTATACATTGCATTCATATCTACATCTCTCAAATTTCTATGACATAAGGAAGGCATCCATCTTGGCATACCATACCCTTCGGGATTGCTTCAGCCCATAGAGAGATTTCCTTAGTTTGGAAAATAAGGATGAATCTTCAATGTACCCCTAAGGTTGTCTCATATAGATCTCCTCTTTTAGGTCACCATGGAGGAAGGAACTCTTCACATTTATGTGATGTACCTCCCACCTCTTTCAAACTACAATGACATAAACTATACTTATAGAGTCCATTCTTTCGACAGGAGTGAATGTCTCATTGTAGTCCAGTCCATGGAATTGTGAGTACCCCTTTGTCACCAATCGATCCTTGTACTTGTTCATGGTTCCATTAGATTCTATATTGGTCTTGTAGATCCATTTTCACTAAACTAACTTCCTCCCAGGAGGAAAAGTGACAAGCTCACAGGTTTCGTTGTCTTGTGGGGAACCAAACTCATTATTCATAGCTTCCTACCACCTTGGATCATGGAAATCCTTGTTGTATGACTAAGGATATGACCCCATAATCATGAAACACCTATCTAGGAGAAGTGGAATTGAATGAGAGAGTGCAACATGTTCATCCTGATACTAGGACCTTGTTCTTCTTCTGTCATCTGGACCCCTAGCACTATTCCTAGATGCTTCAATGAGATTTTGGGCCCATTTAGGCCTCTGATTTGGAGTAGGTGTTGCATATGGCTATGGATCTTCTTGAGGTTCAATATCAATATCAAGATCATAATCATCTAGATCCTCATCTTCTAAATCTAAAACATTAGTTAAGACATCACCATCTACAAATGGAAATGGATTATAACTTTTACCTTCTTCATCTTCGACTAGCTATGGATTATGCACCCGATCTTATTCAAATTCAACACTATGCTCTATGAAGCACTTTTTGGTTGCAAGTTCCATTAGTTCGTATGCCTTAGCATCATCTACATATTCTAGTAGTATGCATTCGCTACTCTAGGCTTGGAAGGATTTCCTCTTGTCAGTAGGAATTCTATCCCATGTCTTGGAGCCAAAAAATCTCATATGTGAGACATTGGGCTTATGTTCCATCAATGCTTTGGAAGGATTATCCCCAATCATTGAATTTCCAGGTACTCTATTCTAGATATATGAAGCACAATTGACTTCCTCAACCCACATATGCAGTGTTATAATTCTTGCTTCTAGAAGGCATGTAGAGATCTCTTTTAAGGATCTGTTCTTCCTCTCAACTACACCATTGTGTTGTGGTGTGTATGGGACTGAGTGTTGCATTTGAATTCTGACATATGCACAGAGCTGTTAGAATTCTCTTTTGACATACTCGCCTCCATTATCATATCTAAGTGCTTTTGTATTCTTTCTGAGAATGTTATCATCCATGGCTTTGAATATTTTGACGATCTCAAATACCTCATACTTTTGCATAAAAAGGTAGACCTTACAATACCTTGAACAATCATCAATGGAGGTCAAAAATTATTTGGATCCATTCATATATGTTGTAGGCATTGGTCTAGATACATTACTGTGAATTAAATCTAGTGTGGAGGAAACTCTTCTTACCTTCCCAACCTCATACATTTTCTCTGGATGCTTCCCTACCAAGCAACTAGAGAACACTCCTTCAAAAGATTTGATGAGAGGAAATCCCTCAACCATGTTTTCATTGTGCAGCTGCTGGAGATACTTGAAGTTCGGGTGGAAAAATATTTCATTCCACAGCTTGCTTGTGTTATTGGCATGAGTCAATAATGCACTTGGATATGAATTAGGAAGAAAGTGAGAAAAATCATATGCCTTGAAGGCATGATTAACAACTCCTTTTGCTATTAGATTTCCAATAGATACTTTTGAGATCTCCATTGTGTCAAGATCAAATGTGAATCTCTTGAGAGATCTAGTACATGTCATCTGGTATATTGACAACACGTTTTCTACCATGGAGGGAACATAGCGTACATTCTAGAACTCTCCATGCTCAATTTTAATGGAACCTTTCCTAACAGCTGGGATTTGAGAATCATCTCCCATATGGATTTTTGGTCTTCTATATAGATCTATAGAAGTGGATGATTATTTGGAGGAAACCATGTGGTTGGAGGCTCCAAAATCAATGAGATATACCTTTGACTGAGTGAAGCCTTCTTTCACAGAATATCACCTCTCATGTTCATCATTCTTGTTTCCAACATCAAACTTCTTTGCACCTTCAGGAAGGGAAATGTTGTTATGTTTAAGGAGCTTAGAAACCTGGTTGATGGTCTTCTTCATATACGCGTTCTCTAGATGAAATCCTCTCTTTCAATAAGATCACTTGGCTTTGTCAAAATTCTTGTGCGTGTCCTTCTTGGAACCAAAGGCTCCTTATGAAGGGTTTTACTTCTCCTTAGGCTTGAAATCAAAGTTATTCTTCTATTTACATATTTGCTTCCCCTTTGCTTGCACATTCTTAGTTTTTCCAGCTAAGAGATCCTGATTCTTGGAGGCTTTGAGAGCTCTAATCTAAATCAACTTATCTTGTTCTTGGATTAGTGACTCTGTGAAGGCATCAAGGGAGGACATTCACCAATTAGGAGTTGTTAGTCTCCTCGAGTGAAATATAGATACAAACACTGATAATTATGGTCTAAGTTTTCTAAACATTTAAAGCACCAACTGCTCATCCTTTTTATCAATCCCACACTACTTGCATTGAATTACAAGGGGTTTGAACTTTATGAAGGGCTGTTGTATTGTTTCGAAGTTACTGGGTTGTAGTGCTACCAGCTCATTCTCTAGAATGTGGTCTTTGAGCTCATCCTTCTTTGCAAATAAGGATTTGAGCTTATCCCATACTTCTTTCGGAATTTTTCAGTCCATCAAGAGGGAACATTAGTTGGAGATGTGGATGCACATGAAGCCAAAAGCTTCATCAAGCTTATTCATATACTTTTATTTTTTAAGATACTATTGGGTTTCGACTTCTCTACCCATGGTGAACCTGTACAGACCCTTATTGCACAAGGCAATTTTCATATCCGCCCTCCAATCAAGGTAATTGAAGGGTGTGAGGATTTTGGGAGTTGGATCTATTGAATTCTCTATTTCACAGCTTTAAGAACAACTAATTAATCAAGAAATATTTGAATGTGCCTACAAAAACAATGCAAAACACTTCAATTTTCTATAAAACCTATTAAAATACTCTCCACTTTGACATGTGCACATTCTTTGGGTGCATTACACCTGGCTAGACTTCTCTTAATAGAATCCAGAGGGTGCAAGGCAAGAATACCAGTATTTATGTGGAACCCAATTGCTTTTGGTGCATCAATGGAAGTTTCTAAGGTTTGAAGATGGCCTTAATACCTTCTCTAATACCATGTTAATTTTAGTGAAGCATGGATCCTTAGTTCTGAATGAAAGCAATACAGAAAAAAGGTTGCAGAAGAATGAACAATTCAATGTAAATTGATCAATAGATTCATGGTAGGAATTACACAAACATGAGGGAAAAAATGGTCAGAATATCATTACATGAATAATCATTGATGTATCTGTAATAAAATAGTCATACATTAGGGAGGATTCAAATTCACCAACTCAAACTGACTTCGGTGCTAATTCAGTGGGGGGAAATCACCACTAGAGTTCACTAATGCAACTCCAGATCAAAGATTTAGTCTACAATCAGTTAATTGATGAAGGTGGGTGAGTAAATGCACCAAAACTCCATTAAATCATGCAAATTTCCACTAGGGTGAATGAGAGTGAACTAACTGATGGGAATCAGAGCATAACTAAACAGAACTGAATACCTACTAGAGTCAGCTACTGGAGACTATTTGTGGCACTTAGAGTGGGTTCCTAAATTATAGGTATTGATCCTTAGATCTCCTAAACTCATGAAAATAGGCGTAGTGAGTGGTAGGTGGGCCCTGTGTGTGTACCCCATGCACTAGTGAAGTGATGATGACCTCCTAAGCAACAAAAAAAAACAAATAGACTATTTGGAAAAAAATGAAGGATTAATTAATCCTAACACATGAAAATATAGTTGTAAACCTTGGAAACAATGTATATGAATGGCATAACCACTAGGGTTGTCAACACATTGGCACATATGCCACGATTTGATAGTTGATAACCATAGATAAACAAGTTCATACAAATTTAATTAATGAATTTAACTCTTAGAAGAGGTTTTTGGAACATATTATAGAAAACAACATGGGTAAGCAAAGGGTGGACAAGTGTATCATAGTACAAATCACTAATCAATTCAATCATTGTCTAATCCAAGGTTGTTTGGGGTAAAACCACTTGATTCAAATGCTAATATTTTGGTTTTTGGTCACAAAACTAACATTATACCAGTAGGTTTTCAATGAGGGTTTACAAAGAGAGATTTAAAGCTCATAATTCAACAAGGTAGACATTATAAGCTTACCCTTGGGCTCATTCACTCACAAATATAGTCATGGTGTTGTTAAAAATTTAATCCTAGGACTATGGTGAGATGACTGATGTATTGATTAGGGTGAGATTGACCTAAATGACTTCGTTTGCATGCATATTAGACTCTTATAAACACATAATACCACACAAAATTTAATAAGAAAATATAAACTAGAGAAGATATTAGGGAGAAAAGATGTAAGAATTATTTTTTATGGTTGATCCAAGTTGTTCCTTTGTCTCTTTATATATTCTCTCCTTCTTTCCTAATTACAACCTAAAAAACCAACAAATCCAACTTTTTGAAGGCCAATTTGAAAATTGTAAAGAATGTAAATGAATTGAAATACGAGAAGAACATTAGATATCTAATCAATTTCCATATAAAATTCAAAACACTCTTTAAATCAAGAAAAAAGCATAAAAGACACATGATTGGGGGAGGGAAAGATGTCAAATATCAATTAAGACAGTGAAATAAGTATAAGATATACCTTCTGAATGTCTGATACCTTATTGAGCTTGAATATTCTAGTCTCTCTTCTTATGTACTCCAATGATCCCACTCTAATCCATTGGATATATATAAGGGGTGAAGCTACTTGAGGGAAGCAACTACAATATTCAGGGATGTAATGGTCAACAATAGGAGTTATTGATGGATGGCAAGGATGGATGTGATGGTGAGTGATTTCTTCAACATTTCTTTGGTATCTTGGGTGTCCTCCCTTGGTCAATTTCATTTCCATTTTATGTTTGAAGGAAATAATTGGAAATCATTACTATGTGGTTTAGGGAGGTGCAACGAGGAAAATTGGTTTGTAAAACTTTCATAACTCCCTAATTTGTAATTTTTATTATATTTTCATGAAATTATAGGGAATTTTTGTATTGACCAAAGAAAACATATGAATGATTCATGTTTTTTCTAGTGTGAAAGGTGTGAATGGGAAGTTTTTGAAGTATTTGTTCCTTTTTTAAGAGCATCATGTGAATGATTTGTTCCCTACTAATGTGCACGGTGCATGTTTTCCCTTTTTTTGGTTACAACTTTCATAATGGAATGCCATGGTGTTGAGGTATCACTTTCAATGATCGGGGCCATTAATGAGTGTCAAATCATGGTCTCTTCCATACATACATGACATTTTTATGAGAAAACAATGATAGTTTGAGTGTTACATTTTGAATTATCATCACAGATGGAGAAGTGTCGATTTGAGCTATAACATATACCCCATAATGTGTGAGGTTTGAAGGGAACCTGATGGATAATATTTAGAGTAGACAAGGTCGAGATTACATGACTCTTAGTTCTGACAAAGTACCTGGGATAGAGAGATAGGTTTCAAACATTATTTTCCTTGACATAGACATATCCATGCTCAAATTGATATAACATGCCCACCAAATTGTATACACTCTAGATCCATGACATATATAAAATGATATCGTGCTGATATCCACAAAATAATTCACATTGGATCCATGGGATTTATAGAGGTGTATCATGGCCAAAAGGATGATACACAATAGATCCATACCAATCAGGAGATCATAGGCATGAGTGTATACACAATGGATATATGGAAATCAAGAGATCATAGCCATGAGTAGGTACATAGTGGATCTATGTCTCAACATGCATAAGGATAAAAATATGTAACTAAGTTGATTAATGTTTCTCACAATGGTACCAATGTCATATGAGGCGTGGTAAAAAAATTTGCAAATCATGCAATAGAAAAATGTGAATATGATACGGTTAGACCAAGGTTTTCCATTTGAATCATCAATAAGTAAGAATCCTACCCATGTGAATAGATGATTTGAAGTCAAACATCAAGGATAATGGTTGATTAATAAACAATGATGTATATCATTAACAAATGTAAGGAAACTCATTGATGATGATAATGGGCACCAAGGTACCTAGTACATTCTAGAAAGTGTGAATATGTATCTTGGATTAGAACACTTGTAGAATCTATCACGTAGGATAGATTTATGTATTGCTACTACCGAATAGGAGGGAACCTACTATTGATGAATGTGAGCTCCAAGTTACTACTGAAACTATATATCTCGTTCCTAGAGCATGATGAGTTGAAGTTGATAGGAAGATACCCATTGGAAGGGAGGAATTAAGGAATCCTCCATCATCCAACACATGGAAATATTAGGGAATGATTTGGCTTGGGAAGGGACTTAAATAAAATTATGCAAAGTCAACCACTGAGTACGTCTCATGTATACATTGGATGTGAATAGAACATGGAATACATCCCATAAGAAACAACCGATAATGAAATCCATTGACAGCAGAGAGAACTTAAACCAATGATGAAAATGGAATATAAGGTACAACAAAATTCCCAAAAATGTGAATATATTTCTTGATGTCGAGTATCATGGGAAACCAATCAATCAATAACCAATGTTGAGTTGTGATCTGTTGATTGCAAGGTTAGCTGTAAAATATGTATACATTTCCAGATTTCTAAAACTCTACGTTAATTCCTCAGAGAATATGAGTCACTTCGATGAGACACAACCCATTTGTGAGAAGTCAATAGGGACCTTCCACACATACATGATCCAAAATATTGATTTCAATGATACATGTTAATAAAATACTTACATAAGGGAATTGATGACACATGAGGTCAAGGAAACTACAGAATGGATGACACATGATATATCCTTGATCAAGGTCTTTTCCCTCATTGAATTTACTGTGGATTTCTTAGTTAAAAGAGAATAATGATGAAATGTGTACATAAATGAAGAAATACAAAAAAGAGAGGCATGCACCATAAACACACAAAAACCCAACTCGAAAACCAAGTTTGTATCTATGGGATATGCCTGCAAGGATTTATCTTCAATGGGGAGGTTGTTTCTTATAATCTCAGCAAAAATATCAAGTTACATGGAAATAAGGATTTATACCTCAAATTATAGAAGTGATATGCAAATTTGCCACTCAAAACAAAAAAATGGACTGCACCAATGGTTTTGCAACGAAAAATTGTGAAAAAGAGTATAAAGTTGACCTAGGCTCACAAAAAAATTTCCTCAAAAATCATGCCCACAGAGTCCACACATGTATGAGTCCATACTACAATTAATGCAGTTGTACAAGCCATATTGTCTCGGTATTTGTGACCACCACAAACCTTTTCATCCTACATTCTAGCCTCTTGGTACTCTCGGTCTTGGTCCTCCTTCTTTGAAGCTATGGAACATATGGACCTTTTATAANCCCCCCACCCCCCCCCCCCCAAAGATTTTGAACCATATGTTATAATTGGGAGCAGGCTCTACTAACCTGCCAATTTTGGTGGTCGATCGACTCCCCTTCTCACTTCACTTTGTGTCATTATATTTACTCAAATAGAAGTTTCGTCAGTATTCCTAACAAGACCCATGCATGACCAATCGGTAATGCGTTGTATTTGCTAAATGGAAGTCATGGGTTCGAGCTTCACGAAGGGCGTTTCAGTCGTTTCAACCAAGTTTTATCTTTCCCAGGGTGACACATGTCATCCAAGGATTGGTCCACCTATTCCCATGTGAATGTCCAGTCGGATGCCACACATGATACCACACTGACTCTAGTCAGATACCCAGTTATCCTAGTCCACCATGTGGCACCTTGTGGGGGTTCCACATCAGTTTCTGTACAATACAAATGCCACGTTTCACCCTTGCAGTGGTTCCACGTGACCTCCTTTTTACCCAATTATGTTTACCTATAGGTTTAGAGCTAAATAAATTTTCCATACATAGTCCATTTTCAGTGAAACAAACACCATTCGAATCGACTCAATGTGCTCTACATTCTAAAGCTGGTTCCAGTTTGAAAGTTGACCCATTTAGAGATCTTCTTGGATCATACCTCCCCATTGAAAGGATTTTGGTCTCCAAAAGCTTCATCGGTCAAGAGATAAGTGAGGGGATTTCTCCCTCACTTCCTTCTGGACCCACCTAGCTTTGTAATGCCCTTGGAATTCTTGGTGTACTTGTTGAATATTCTAGATGAAATTGACCACTTTTGACATAATTGATCCCCTTACAAAATCCATGAAGAAACTATCCCAAGGATAAGAAAAAATAGAAAGTGGTGTGCATAATCCCAATTTTCTATTAGTGTGATTACAAAAACACATCACACACCCCTTTACATTCATGATTCCCATCCAAGGAAAATTTACTACAATCCTAAAATACCCAATTACATGAGAAATATACACTTGTACATTATCAAAGGGAAGAATACAAAGAATACTCAAGAAGTAGATTAGCTTCTCCTGCAAACCATATTTCTTTACCTTGGATGGTTGTTGAAGGTTTGGAAAGGATGATGTTTGGGGTCGACTGATATTCTCTTCCAAGACATTGAAAAGCTTTTGTTTCTTTGCTCCCCATTGAGATTCTTGTCCCATCTCAATAACTTCATTCGGATAACAATGATCTAAAGCATCGTTGGACTTATCAGGATCTTTTTCTTCCACAATTGTAAGCACAAGATTATTGTTGGAATTCATAACTCTTTTCATTGAACCTGTAGTGACAACTGATGAGTTATCCTTCACGCCTGTTAAAGAAATGTAACTGTGGAAGATATTCTATTTTGTATTATTATTATTATTACCCCTTTCATGGATTTTATTTCTCTGATTAGGGATGTCATTGATGTATTTGGTCATGTAAAGTCTTGAGGTAAAACCTCCATTGTAAGTCGGGTTAGTAGTACCCACAAAAGTATTATTAAAATGTTTTTTTGACTCTTCCAAGGAAATTCAACCCTGGAAGTAAGGAGAATTCATACCTATTGGGTTATTAGACCTCTCAGCTGATTAGTATAAATAGGAGAGGCATCTCCTTCATTTGGACAAGCAAAGCACTCAAGCAAGTTTGCTATAGAGAGGAGAAATAGTCCATCTAAGGAGTAGGAAGTTGTCTAGTCTTATTCTTTGGGTCTTACAATGTACTTGGTTGAAATCTATATCAAGGAATTTTTGTTGGGTTTTCTTCCCCACGAGGGTTTCCCAGGATAAATCTTTGTGTTCTGTTTTGTTCTCATGTGCTTGTTATTCTTTCAATGATCCTTTTTGTTTTTCCATAACAACTTTTAAACTATTAACATGGAATTAGATCCAACTTGAAAGAAGACATTATGCAATAGTTTTTCTGTAGTACTACAATATAGGGTTCACTATTATAGACACCTCATTCCATAGATCAATCATAAAAGAAGAACCATTCATTTCTCCATAGGAGGGTGTTTCTATCAAAGAAATTTCAATTCTGTGGAATTTCATTTTTTGACCTACCAATACTGCTGGGAGAAACTAGGGCATCAAACTTTTCAAGTTTCCATGCACAAATTCCATAAAATCAAGATACTGTCTATCTCACCTTAGGGAGGTGTATAATTTCCTCCAATCAGCTCTACAAGTGATCTTAGTTGTAAAATCATGGTTTTCCAATCAAACCCTAGGTCATCCTAAAGTAGATTCCAGAAGCAGTCCTAAAATTAACAAGTTCTATCTCTTATATTTCCATTTGAGGCGCTCATTCATTAAACATGACAAAGAGTATCAATATTGATGGAAATATTAAGGGAGAAGAGAACTTCAGATCATGGAAGTACAAATTCATGCTCATCCTTGAAGGACATGACCTAGAAGGATACATCAAAGATGAGGTCAAGGAAATAGAGGGAGATGAGGCAAAGTACAAGCATAAGAAGGATATGATCAAAGCCAAGAGGATCATAGTCGATTCTATCAAGGATCATTTGATCCCCCAAGTTCCTTCAAAGAATACTCCAAAGGAAATGTTTGATGCACTAACCAGTCTGTTTGAAGGCAAGAACATCAACAAAAGAATGATCTTAAGAAACCAACTCAAGGGTGTGAAGATACATAAGACATAATATATGCAATCATACTTCTCAAGAGTATATAAGATTAAAGAACAATTATAATCCATTGGTGACATGGTGGAATAAATAGAAGTGGTGATGACCACCCTAAATGGTCTCTCAAGAGAATGGGATTCCTTCATTAGAGGAATATGTGATAGAATAAAGTTAACTAAGTTCAACAAACTATGGGAAGAATGTGTACAAGAATAAGGAAGGATAGAAAATATAGAAGAGAATATAAATGATAATGAATATCAAGCTCTATCTCCTCATGCAAAGAACACAAGAAACAAAAGGAAGAGTCAAGGATCTCCTTCCAGAATACCACTAGACTTCAATAGAGGTAAGACCTAGAAAGGATTACTCATCCTTGGAATGCTATTCATGTCATAAGACAAGATACATTCCTAGAAATTGTCCTCTTCAAAAAGATTAGTTCAAGAAGAACAACCAAAAGTACCATGCTCATGTAGCTAAAGAAAGTGAATTAGATAAGGAGAGGGATAGAGAAAATGAAGAATATAGTGAAGAGTATGTCCTAATTTTATCTCTCATAAGATCAGTCTCTCATGGAAGTGATACTTGGCTCATAGACAATTATTCTTCCAAACATATGACAAGTTAGAAAGATTCACTCTCATGTCTTATCCAGAAAGACTATTCACACAAGGTACAAATTGGAGATGATTATCAATAACCCATCAAAGGAATGGGAGAAGCATCTTACAAATTAAAATACAGAAAGTCCATGAATATTAAAGAAGACTTATATGTTATAGGTTTGAAGAAGAATATTCTTTCTATTTCATCTCTAGATAAGAAAGGTTTTATAGTCTCCTTTATAGATGACGAAGTTCTTTTGTGGCCAAAAGGAAAGACAATATATGATGCTACTGTAACTGGTGTTGAAGAAGGAGGACTCTACAAATTGAAGGTGTACACAAATTCAACCCTTACAACTAGTACCATTATCCCATGTGAACATTGGCATAGAATACTTGATCATGTGAACTACAAAGCATTCCCAATTGTGAGCAAGGTAGTGATACATCTATGAGAGATCCCAATCAATCATGAAGGAGTATGCAAAGGTTGTGTTAAGGAATGAAAACAAAGAACCCATTACCAAGTAATAACAACAAAGCAAAATGGATATTGGATATTTTCTAGTTATATGTGTGCATACCAATGTCAGCTACTTCCTTAAGTGGGCATGTGTACTATGTCTCTTTTATTGATGACTACTCTCATAATACTTGGCTATATTTTTTTGAAAGGAAAATATGAAGTATTTGAAAAGTTCAAGGAATTTAAGGATCTTGTGGAAAATCTATCAAAAAAAAGGTCAAGACCTTAAGATTAGATAATGGAGGAGAATTCACTTCAAATGAATTCAAGGAATTATGTAAGGAAGTTAGGATTAAGAGGGATCTTACCACACCCTATAATCCCCAATAGAATGGAGTGGAAGAAAGGAAGAATAGATCCATCATGGAAGTAGTTAGATAAATGATTTATGATCAAGATCTACCTATGCATTTATGGGTCAAAGTAGAACGAACCATAGTTTATGTACAAAATATAATATCTCAGAGCTCTCTTGGAAACAAAACCCCAGAAGAGATGTTCACTGGTGAAAATACCGAAGGCAACCACCTTAATATATTTGGTTTTCTAGGTGTACTTACATATTCGAAAGGAGAAAAGATAAAAAAATGGACTTGTCAAGAAAGAAGGGAATATTTGTTGGATACAATGACCAGTCAAAAGATTATAGAATCTACATTACAGGTTTCCATCAGATCAAGATCAATAGAGACACAACATAATTTCAACCCAAAATCCGGTGCCTTGCATGTCTGAAATTCGACACTTCTCTGTCTCATTTTCGACAGTGGCGTAACGTCGAATCTTCTACAGTCGAATAATAAGGGTCAAATATCTGACAAACCATTGTGTCACATATTCAACCGTTATTCCTTCCGAAGTGCCAACCAAAATTGCATAAAACATCGAAACTCCGACGTCCTCCGACCCTTGAAGCATCGGCCGTCCGACAGACAAAATTGTTTGAGAAATGGCAATGTCATTAGTTTTAATTCAAACAGTGTCAGTAATCCAATGCACTCCGACACTAGAAGAGTTGGCCTTCGGATGCAGTCTGACACTTTAACCATTAGTCGTCCAATGGGAGGAAGCATCAGAGTCATGGCACAACCATCGGAGGGGTTGACCGGAGTGTCAAAAGATCTTCGAAAAAGCGACGCCTGTTGATGGATTTAAAAAAAAAATCCAAATATTTCACTTACGGCCACATGGTTTCAGCCTAGAATTTGACCACTGAAGGAAGCCTGGTAGAAAACTAGAGGATTCCATGTCAAGTATATATTTCATCCTTGCACATATAGTTATCACAACTACTTTATTCTTAACTTTACTTTTCACAAAATAGAAAACCCAATATCTTCAAGAGAAGCACCCTCCTTTCTATTTATGGAATAAGGAATAGAGTAATTATAAGAAAACCCTATACTAAGTCTACAAGTGGACCACTTAACAAGACAAAGTCCAATCTAACCGATCCATGAACACTTTAAGATAATGTCCCTTAACTAGAGATATTACATGTGCTGAGGGTAGGTGATTACAACACAATTTCACGGTAGTGTGAACCACATGTACAAAGGTCACGTAATCCCATGCTCGCATGTTCCAACTTACCCACTTAGAAATGGCCAATGTGACTTCACTTTCTAGAGAGTCGGAGAAAGGTTTCTTGCAATCAAGTTTTCCTAGTTGAAGATAATACAATGCTTCTCTGGGTAAGACTATTAGTTGGAAAGTGGAATGAAGCAGTCCCCATACACTGTCTGTGTCCCTGACCTCCATTTTGAGTTGACTAAAGTTCTAAAGGGTGGCTTTTTATAACATGATTAAGATTAAATGGGTCTAAATAATTGTGTTTATCCTTCATATGCATTGTGCTAATTGTATAAGTATTTGCATAAGTTTCTCCCTATATAAGAAAGAGATCTCATGCAAAGAGTGCTTTACATCCCCAATCTTAATAAGTGATGATGGAGGACATTGAACCTATAGTCTCTTAACAGAGGGGATCAAAGGAAACAGCTAAGATAAAAAAATAACAAAAATAAACTTGTTGAACAAGAGGCATTCAATACTTTTAGAATAGTCTAGCTTTGCTCAAGGAAGGGATACAGAATAAGATTGAATCCTACAAATACATAACCACTTCATATAGCAAAGAGACAAAGAAACAATAGAGTATGTTACCTTAAATCATTATTAATAATGTACAGTAGATATTTAACTTCACTCTTGCAAATTCCAAACAACCAAGGTAAGCACATATTGTTCTTGCTAAATGAAGTGGCTAGATAATAGAGGGGTCAAAATTTATAATGATGGTCAAAAACCTATCCTTGGTTGCAAAACAATGCAGGAATTTTAAGAGGTAGAGAAAAACTTCTAAAGGTTCAAGAAAACAGTATACATTGGGGCCCTGAGATGTCCACTCTGTGGATCAATACATTCATTGTAATACACTAAATAATAAACTCCTTTCCAATTAAACATAGAATTGAGTGAAAATCCAGCAACAGTTAGCAAGCATTAGATGCCAGTATATTAGATAAAAAAATTAACATACATCACTCATTTTCATTCCATGGTGCTTAGCCTGTTGTTCGACAAAAGGTCATTCAAATAAATCTCCATTATATGTGACATAAATCCCAGGCTTAAATTCTTGCATGTGATTGAACCAATTCCTAAGAAGCTCTGTCTGGAAAACATAGCAAACTTCTAGGGGATCAATACTTGTTTTTATAATTATAGTCTTAGGGTAAACAGTAAATGGCAGATATACCTCATTTGGCACATTTGCTACTTTGAAATTTCCTTCAAATTCTGGTTTTGGAGTGTACTCCAAGTCTTCAATGCCCCACCCCTACACACTTAGGAAACAAATGAAAAGGAATTGGAAAACTAAAGAACAGCAACGATGTTCATAACAATCAATGCAACATCAATCTGCAAACAATAAAAATCCCAAAACATAGCTGAAAGAAATCCCAAAACAAAGGATAGGCTGACCAATGGGCATAAAACAATGCCAAGTGTTTTTACCTCTCGATTTTTAATAAGATAGCCTTGCCCATCCACCATGTGTGAAATCATCATTATCATGTCATATTCGGCATCAGGGAACTTGAAAGGAAGCTTGGTAGTCTCTATATCAAAAGCACACACACAAACTTCAGCTCGTTGAAGAAGATCTGCCCTATTTTCCAAGGTAACCTTTGAAGAGTCCACTTTAATAGTGTACCATTGTCCACATCTTGCATCTGCAGGATTGAAAAATCCATAAACAAGTAAAGAAGGAATGTTAGTTTTTCAGTATATAAAAACTCTTGCTACAAAGGCTGTTGAATGTGGACTTATGATGTAGAGACAAGCCATTCTTTGTTCAAAAGCCTCTTGAAAACATTGAATGTGGACTTATGATGTTAAAACAAGCAATTATTTGTTCAAAAGCATCTTGAAAACATAAAATGAAGACATGAGTGTGTTGCGAAAATAAATGCATCCTGCTACAATTGACCAAGTATTCAAACAATCTATCTCCAAAGCTATCATGTCCAACCATTTATATAAACATGTTATATAACATCTATCATTTACTAATTCAATTCAAGTAACTGAGTTCTTTAAAATCCTCAAGCAACATTAAATGACACTCAATTGCTTAATCTAATCAAGGAATTTAAAATATAATGATCTAACATAAATTATGTAAGAAAAAAATTATAATTAGTAAGAATATATCACCTGATAAAACATGGATAACCAAAAATACTATGTATATAAGGCCATCGATCTAATCAAAACTCCATTTCTTGCCTCTTAACTATGGAAATGTTTCTCAACGCTATCTGCAACAAGTTCCAATGGAGGAGTCAATTAGCAATAGTGAAAATTACACAGTAAAAATATAGAAATAGATGTTTTTTAATGTATTCTTCCTTACCATTCATTGAGCTCCTCTCTGTTTCCAGAATAATTTAATATTCTCTACTAAACAGGACTAACCATGTGAAGGTGGAAGCTCTTATGTCCCCTCCTTCCCCTCACATCACTCTCAACTCCCCAAACCCAATGCCTATACTTGCAAATAACAATTTATTTCACTATTTCACAATGCAAATAACAATGCATCTACAATGCAAATTATTTCACTCAATAGTTGAAAAATGCTTTCATTAAATCATTCTTTATAACATTCATTAAACCATTCAATCATTCAACAGCTGAAAAAACCATTCATTAACTCATTCATTAAAACATTAATTTAGTCAATGGCAGAAAAAAATATCAGTAAACAATTCAGTAAAGCATTCATTCATAAAACAGAGGAAAAAGAACTAATTTTTTTTTTTATAAATAAGAATTACTGAAAATTTGTTTAGTCACTTCCTTTTTACTTTTCTTCTCTTTAAATATTTAGTTAGAGTCACATCTTCGGGAATCTGATCATCGGTATCCCTACTAGTCTGGATCAGAAGGTTGAACTTCAGCCAAGGGGCGATGAATTTATGCAATAATGTCAAAATATTTCATTAATATATTTATATTTTGATAAATACGAGTAATTCATTAAAAAAACATTACGAATGTGTGTTTTTAGCTGCCATGTGCACATCAACATGTTCAACATTATCTCGTACTAGCCCAACCTGTTCCGTGTTATGATCTGCAGCTACATGCTCTGTAGTTGAGTTGTGTAGAATTAGAATTAATGTTCATCATCTACAATGGTCTATAAAAAATAGTAGCACATTAATAAATTCATTACCAATATGAGAAGCATGATCTTCGTTTGGTTGGTCATGTACTTCATCCTCGACATGAACGAGATCATTACTTTCCTGCACAAAAGGAATAAATAATTTACGTTAGTTTATTTATAAGGAACAAATTGCATGAGCATTAATAAATTATAATTAAACTATACAATTTTCACATACCTGGGCACCAAATGGATCAATAGAATATCGTGTAGTATTCATAGACAAGCTTCTCCAGTGTTCAACAACGGCGTCAAAGCCATGTTCAAAGCCAAGCTTCATGTAATCTGCACTGGGCAATTCTTTGAACCGGTCAGCCTTCATATTTGCATGATGTCATTAATTTTAAAGCCTTTTGTTAGAACAAAACAAAAATAATAATCTGTATGATATTTGGATGCGGATTCGAGTTTTGTGATACTTACATATCGGGTCACCAGGTTGGAGTAACCACCAGGCCCAAGCTTGTGTTGGCCAATTTTTTCAATTCGTTCCTTTGTGGCCTTAGATGTGTCTAAGAGCCTAATTAAGTTTTTAAATACAATAGAATATGTACCAAAATTGATATAAAAACTAGTAATAATAAGGCTTACCACTACATTTTGGAATGAATTGCATCCCTCCTTGTTCCACCTGGTGGTATCTTTCCTGATTTTCTCAGGCCCTTTTCTTTTCCATCTTCCACCACGGCTTTCCACTCCATAGATGGAATCATTGGAGGGGTTTCCAGTACTATTTGGTTCTACTTGCACTGTGGCCAAATTTTTTTTTGGCATAAGCATAGCAAAATACCAGCAAAAAAACGTGGAAAGACTTATAAGGAAAACTTACTTGGAAAGACTTGTAAGCCAAAAAATTGTTAAAGAAAAAGCTTGTCATGAATGAGTTTGGTTAATAGGTGTGGGAATTTGGTAGCCCTAAAAATTCTAATGTATGCCCCTCTTTTGGTTACATATAAGTCTCCATTCTAACTTAATGCTTGCATTGCCTTTTGCTAACATGAATTGGGTAGGCTTCATAAGCTTCAAATGTATGCTTGTTTCCATTGTACTTTAGCCTTTCAACGTTGTCAAGATTGAGACGATATGTTATGCATATGCATCACATATAAAACTGCAATTTATGCCAACATATGTCTATACAAAACCTGGAGGTTCTCCTTTAATGGACTATCTCCTTTAAAGAACATATCTCCTTTAAGTGGTTTTTAGTTTTCCGATGAATGATTTTGTGATGTTGTAGATGATTTTAGTTTTAGAGTGTATGTTTTAACCTCTATGCTACTCTGAAGTGCATAATCCAGCACTTCAGAGGCATATTTCCCAG
Organism: Pseudotsuga menziesii; assembly: GCA_001517045.1. Taxonomy (NCBI): domain Eukaryota; kingdom Viridiplantae; phylum Streptophyta; class Pinopsida; order Pinales; family Pinaceae; genus Pseudotsuga; species Pseudotsuga menziesii. Next base: position 55,982 of record LPNX011182299.1, on the reverse strand, counting down.
TGGTGGTGAAGAGCAGACATTTCCAGATCTGGCTACTTGGCACGTTAAATACATTTATATCAGTCTATAATATTTGTTGATTTATTCCTTTTAGCTTGTCTTGATGATGCTTGTTTTCCCATATTAATTTTCAACCCTAAGGAAACGCTAACTTGTTTTCCCATACTAATTTTCAACCCTAAGGCAACCCTAAGGAATACAATTGATCCGCTTCACAGGAATACTGGACAAACATTCAAAGGTAACACCTCTAATCTAGGAATCTTGACTACATCCACATCACTAACCTTCAACAGACTGAGAATTCAAGTGTAATACTGAAGTAGCTAATCCAAAGAAGCAATAAAGAAGACAAATCAGTAATATGAGGGGATCATCCACCTCAATCATCCAAAGGATGTCAATAGAAACAACACATAAAATACTCAAGTGCTAAGGGCTAGAAAAGCTGGAAAGTGCCTTGACTAGTACATTCACCATCAGTGAATTCAGTAAACTGAAAATGGTCTGAGGCCAAGGTTAATGCTTCTTTGGATAAGATATCAGACTTAGTATTGTGTTCTCTGAATATGTGAACTGCTTTTAGCTGGATGAAGTAAGGTTCCATATCACGGATACGTTGACACCAACCATCAAGTGCAAGTAAAGTTAGTTATGATCTTCCATTGAACCAATTAATGATGGCTGTGGAGTCACCATGAATGTGCAGAGTGGGAAGGAGCATGGATTTAGCACAAGAAATGAGAGTCCATAAAGCAAGTAGTTCAAATCTAGTGTTTGTATTCAGACCAACACCCAATTTGAAGAAAAAATAGTGGTCCTGGGTGATCAAAAGATGAACACCTATACCTCCAATTTGATTGGCTGAAGCCCCATCAAATAAGATGTAGGTACAATTATAGAAATAGTTTATTTAGTCAAACTCGGAGGTTGGCTGGAGTGGAATAATGAGTACGGGCCTCCTCCTAAGGCTGGGTTTAATGGCCATGCTATGAAAACACCTAACAACTCTTCATCTGGCGGAGAAACCGGAACCCTACTCTCGGTTCCAGCTGTCTAATTTTCCAGCGTGTTCTGCACTGTGTCCGAGGATGGTATACCAATAATTTTTGGTGAGGAGAAGATGTTGAGTTCTTGCTGCCATGGATCAATAGAGTTGTCTGCCATGTCTACCGGACCTACTCCTAAATTCACAAAAACCTCCAAATTGAACTGAATTGTCCAAAACGAAACGAGTCGCGATGATGTCCAAATACACTCGTCATTTTTTATTATATATTATATGTATTTAATTATTATTTTATATTAAATGTATTTTATTTTTATTATATGTTATTTTATATTATATAAATTGCCATAATAGTATTAGGATATTTTTATTATATTTTTACTAAGCATTGATTTCAAACTAATGCAATGATTAGTTTCGAACTAATCATTGCTGCTACTGTTACTCACTAGCAGTTTTAAACTAATTTATGTTGTTGTTGCTACTCACTGAAAATGTTGTTATTACTTGCTAAAACTAGTGTTGTTACTTGTTGATATTGTTGTTGTTACTTGTTGAAACTATTGTTGTTACTCACCAAGAGTCTTGAAATTGTTTATTTTATTGTTGTTACATGTCTGTAATTATTATTGCTACGAGCGCTAGTAGTTTATTGACTAACACATTTCATAATTAGAGTTAACGTTATTATTCATGTAAAGTTTTTTTTAATAGATATGTATTATGCAATTATTATATGTCTAAGTAAATTATGGATCTCATTAGAGGGTCATACTTCCGTTACTTCTGCTAAGTTTCAGTTGACAAATTATGATGATTTTCTAAAGAAGAACACAAGGGATCAAATTTAACTCATGGGATACCGAAAGCTTGGCTGTCAGAGAAATATGAGAAACTTCTATTTGCCATAAGGAATTATTTTACATGTGAAGGAATATTTGACACAGTATCAATTTCACTTCAAATTGTTGTTACATTTCATTGAAAAAACATTTTCAGACATCCCTTTTGATTTGTACAGAAGTCTAGGAAAGATGGCACATAGGTGCAGCCGAAACCTAAGAAGGTAGAACACTAGTTTATTTAATTTTGGATTAATCAAATTGGTCGTGCTTGAAGAGATTAGGAAAATGAGCAGGGATTATAACATTTTTCTTTTCCTTGTTGGTTATGATCCTGAGGTGCTAGGTATTCCTTCAGCAAGGATATGTACTCCAAGTTCAAAAGAAAAAACAACTACTCAAGCAAAGAACATGATGGAGAAAAAGACGCAAGTGAGGAGTAGAGAAAGGGTAAGATTCATATGGAGAAAAAACCTAGGGTTGTTATAGATATAGAGGAGAGACCTGAATTTTAAAAGAGTAAAAATAAAATGAAAGGAATAAAGTTGGACTTTTTTGAAGAAAGGGTGGAGGTTAAGAGACCTAGGACTAGATTAGCAATGAAATGGAAAAAATATGTGGAAGAAGATACATCAGAGACTCCACTTGAGCAATCTATCCAAACAAAGAAGAAAAAAATCTTCAAAGTACAACCATATTAACAGACATAGAGTGATGATCCAGAGGCGAAGAAGGTAAATATACCATTAAAAGAAGCCCAATTGATGATTGTTCAGTTGCAAGAAGAAGACATAAAACATAGGTTTGAAGTAGATGGAAGTCTAAACCTATATGAAAAAGCTTTATTGGATGTTAGAGGGATGCTAAGAATAAGATTCCCATTACATAAACAAGTTCAAAATTTATATAAGCATAACAGATCCCTTAAAGCAGAAAACAAAAATATGAAGAAAGAGTTACGAATGTTGAAAGATAAGGTTAGTGCAGGTAATCTAAAACTTCTTGCTGAGGAAAGAGATAAATTTGATGAAATTAGACCATAACATGCTTAAATTTTAGTATTAGAGCCTTGGAAAAGGTTTGAAAGCATCTAGACAAGTTTTTGCACAAAAAATGCAGTTTTCATAACTGTTGCAGTGCCAACAGTGTAAAAACAACTAAAATTCTACAAAAGTTCTGAAGGTGAAACTTTTGTAGCACCTGCAGTGTAGAACAGGGGAAAATGCTACAAAAATTCTGGAAATGCAGTTTTGCAGCACTAAAGGCTAGAATTTAATAGGGGACATTGCAGAAGTTTCCAATTTTTCTCTAGCTCATCTAATAGGTCAAAGATTGACTTTTAAATGGATAGATTTTTATCAAATCAGTATGAGAATTGTGTTTGTAAATATTTTTCTTTCGAAGTAACTAAGGGGTTTAATTTAGGGTTGAGTTCTAAAAGTTAGGGGAATAGTTAATGTATGCTATTTTTTAACTATTCCTAACATACACAAACTTGAAAGGAAACATCTCGATGGAATAATGATTAGTCTTATAAACAAATTACAATTAAATGTAAATAATCTTCCCAACTATTAAAGACACCATCCACATCTTTCTTTTGATAGATTTAATACAAACAATTTATTACTATGAATACAGTAATAAAAATATCCTAACCAAATACTATACTTTTACTTTTATAATAAATTGCTATTGGATTCATTATTGTTTTTCATAACTTAAATTTAAAACCCATTACTCATTATAAGCCAGTCCAATGGCTCTATATCCTTAAGGAGTCTAATATGATCTCAAATAATTAATTCATAGTTGGAAAATAATTAGTTCACACTTGAAAACTAAGGACTTATTCCTAAATCATATCTTTTGTGAGATATAGTTCATGTGGACAGAGTTCTTGAACTCTGTCCTCATGGACAATTTTTGTTTGATGATGATATTAATAGGACTTTGGGCCCCGAACTAGTCTGTTTTTCAAGGTCCTGGCTTTGAGAGGATCTTTTCCCTATGGTATATTTTTTATTCATCCAAGGTCATTCCTTGGATATGGTACCACTCTCTTCCTTAAGACCTGCTCTTTATTGGAACCGCCAGAATGGGTACCCTGTGGTGGGGCGGGTGATTGGCACCCACTTATTACTTTCCTTTTCTGCCTTATGACTTGCCTGAGCTGAAAAAATGAAATTCAACCCCTACCCCTTATTTCTCTTTCCTTCTAAAATATTAAGGGATTCTATTCCCTGTAGTATCTGACCTTATCGGTTGAATATGAGGATGAACTAGTGTAGTGAATTAATACCTCCTTGTGAATTAAGACCTCCTCATTGTGGAAGTATTTATTCCCTTATTATTCCCATAAGATAGTCTGACCTTCCTTACCTTAAGAGGGGTTTTACTAGTTATAGTCAGGGGCCCCAATTTCCTAGTTCTATTTTAATCGTTCGATAGGTCCAGATAATCAGTCTCTTCAAAATACTTCTTTGATCAAGCCTGTCTGTGCAAAACTAGAGAAATTGCGTAATTACATCTATAGATGCGCTAAAAAATGAATGATCACTATAATAGTGACTCACAGATACGAGAGGGGGTGAGACGCGAAGCCCTATTCTAAGTTCATGACCCGAACAATGAGTTTCTCATTTGTAAGGTAAGAAGGTTTGTAAATTGAATCCCTGAATAACCCACTAAATGAGGAAGGGTTTGTCTGCATTCAAGCTTGTCCCACAAAGGAGCAAACATCACAGCGTGCACAAAAAACCCTTGTCACAAAATGCCCAAAAACCATTGTCACAGCATGCCCAAAAAAAGGAGGTCATGATGCTTACCCATTGAGCCATGAGCTCCAAATCCAAAAATGGAACTCCAAAACGTGAACCGTGTGCTCCAAATTTGTATCGTCAGCTCCAATTCTCAAGCGTGAGCTACAATTATCAACGGTGAGCTCCAGTTCTCAACCTTGACCTCCAATTATCAACTGTGAGCTCCAATTCTGAACCCTGTGCTCCATCAGAGCTACTCCCAAATTCACAAAAACCTCCAAATTGAACTGAACTATCCAAAATGAGTTGCAGCAATGTCCAAATACACTTGTCATTTGTTATTATATATTATTATATATTATATGTTTTTTATTTTTATTATATATTATTTTATATTATATGTATTTTATTTTTATTATATGTTATTTTATATTATATAAATTGCCATAATAGTATTAGGATATTTTTATTATATCCTAACTTGAATAAAGAACCTTCACATTAATGAGGGAAGAACCATCTACATAACGACACATCCCTATCTTGGATAAATGAAAATATATATTTGAAGGATGATTGAAAAGCTGAGCAAGTGAGCATGTGAGCATGGTGATGATGATGATGATGATGTTGATGATGATGATTATGATTATGATGTTCATGTCGATGATGACAATGATGACGATGTTGTTGATGATGATGGTGATGTTGATAATGTTGTTGATGATGATGATGATGTTGATGACGACGATGACAATGATGATGATGATGATCTTGATGATAATGATAATGATTGTGATGACGATGATGATGATGATATTGATGATAATGATAATGATTGTGATGATGATGATGATGATGATCTTGATGATGACGATGATGATTATCATCATCATGAGGATGACGATGAAAATGATGATGATGATGATGACAAAGATGATGATGATGATGATGAAGATTATGATGTTGATGTCGACGATGACAGTGATGATGATGATGGTGATGATTATGATGCTGATGAAGACGATGACAATAATGATGATGATGATTATGATGCTGATGAAGACGATGATTATGATTATGATGATGATGATGATTATGATGATGATCATCTTAATGATGTTGATGATCATCATCATCATCACGAGGATGACGATGATGATGAAGATGATGATGGTGGTGGTGATGATGATGGTGATGAAGTTGATGATGATGATGTTGATGATGATAGTGATGATTATGATGTTGATGAAGATGATGATGGTGACCATGATGGTGATGATGGTGGTGATGATGATGATGAGGATGATGATGATGGTGATGAAGTTGATGATGATGATGGTGGTGATGATGGTGATGATTATGATGTTGATGCCGACGATGACAATGATGATGTTGATGATGACAATGATGATTATGATGACGATGATGATGATTATGATGATGATGAAGATGATGAAAATGATGATGATGATGTCAACGATGACAATGATGATGATGATGATGATGATGACGATGATTATGATGCTGATGATGATGATGATTATCATCATATGAGGATGACGATGATGATGACGTTGATGACGAGTATCATCATCATGAGGAAGACGATGATGATGATGACGATGATGATGAAGATGATGCGTAATTTGTATCATCATCTGTGTCAACATTATAAGGATTGGCTATATCATCATTGTCATCATCATCAGTTACGCTCATCATGTCATCGTCAGAATAATCTTCAACAACATTGTTTGCTACATCATCTGATTCAACTATTCCTTGGACATCTTCTGTTGGATCATCATCATCAACTAACTCAATTTGATCATGCTCTTCATCATCGTATTCTTCTTCCAGAGAACCCTCTTCATTACCATCATCTAGGTTATACTTTACCGGCCTTCCCCTTGGATCATGTCTCAAAACAAACAACCAGCCCGCTTTACCTGGAACCTCTGAGTAAAATACTTGTTCACATTGGCTTGGAAGAACATAGGACTCTGTTCCTGGCTCAAACAACCTTGTGTTTACCATGGTAAATCCATTATCATGTTCAATAATAGTTTTATTGGGATCATGTTGATTCAATCGTAACCTGTAACATTTGACAACAAATAGAACTACCTTAAAGGATTTAAAGTCACACTGTATAACATCTTCCAAATACCCATAGTATCAATTTTCTGAGAATTCTAGATGTCTGTCAGTTCTAGATGAAACATCGGTAACCTCAAAGACATCTGAAACCCTAGAATCTGATGTTTTCTTTGTTTCATAGAGTTTTTTGATCCGATATCTACCTCCATTGCAGACCATATCCTTATGGTGTTTTACCTGCAATAAGCAATACACGAAAAAATTACACAACCGATCAGTCCTTATGCAACAATACATGGAAAAAAAGAACATGTACGTCAATAAATGTCAAACAAAATAAAAGATTTAGAGGGATATTTGATTAATTATATACTTGTCATTTTATCTTTTACACCATATGCCAAATCTATTTCCCTTTCTGTTAGATTGTTATCTCCATTGCGTTGTGCTTCTTTTACCAATAAAGCCACACCTTCCCATGATATTCCATGACCCAATTGTGCACATCATTCAATACATACCTTCATCCAGTTAAGATTGCTTGCGATGTATAAATCAATTGCATCCCATTCTCGACCAACTGTTTAATAACAATAACCATTAAAAGCAAAGAAAGGTGTAAATCTCCTGATGTATATGCTCTTAATTGAAGCAATTATGACTAGAAAATACAATTAGAATATGAGGGATATAATAAAAATCTAGTAGCTAATAATTAGCTTTCAGCTTCCTTAATATACCTTTCCCCTTCAGTTGCTCCCCTTCAAATTTGTTATTGGAGTCCAGATCACAAATGCGACGTAAATTGAGCTTTGACGCTAAAATAGGAATATATTCACTAACATACAACATGTTTTGGTATACCGTATATCCTTCCATCATAGAACCCTCTGGATGTGCTAGTTGTCTCACCAAACCTTTCATAAATTTCAATTGATTCTCAACCATCCACATGGACCTTGAGTGCATAGGTCCACACAACTCAATCTCCTCAACTTGGTGTAGGAGGTAGTGTTCATGTGCATTGAAAAATGCCGATGGTAGATGCTTCTGCATTTCACACATGAGACGAGGAATTTCTCTCCTCCAATACTTTATATCTTCTTTATGGATTTCTTTAGATGTCAACCATCTACAAGTGATGTAAACCAATAACAATATTTAACAAAAATAAACATTAAATTATTATATGGAGAAACACTAAGCACATGCAAGTAATCGCTAGTTACCTCATGTATTTACCAAGATTATATATAGTTTGACATTGTTGTCAAAGTTGTATGGGAGAGAGAGAGGTAGAACATACTGTATCAATATTAAAACCACGCCATTTATTAAAAAAAGAGTATACAAACAAGAAAAAATTATATGGACATAACAATAATAATTACCTTGATGAAGACATGCCAATCATGTGTTTTGGCCCCCGCAAAATCACCTTTTTCAGTTATGATATTCTTCAAGTTTGCACAAAAACCAGTGTAAAATTTAATTTTCCGCATTAATTCTTTGACAACATTGCTTTGTTGCTTCGTAAACATCCATGGAATTGCGTTTATATTAACATGTTCTCCATTGGTATGAAATTGGATGGTGTCTTTCATTGAATGGTTGCTTTCTTGAATGTCTTTGCACACTTTCACAACTTTATATTTCTCCCTCCTTAGCTCTAGTAGTTTCCATAAGGTTTCAGTAACATTCTTTCCAATATGCATTGTATCAAACAAATGAGCAATTTGTAGGTGCTCATAGTAGGGAAACCTACTGAATTAAATAGGATAACTTTTCATTCCTCATGGAAGACCATTAATTCCTTCATGATCACGATGGAAATCATGAATATTAGTTTATAATTAATAAATTACATCATAAATCAAATATGGCCACTACAACAAACAACTCACAATAAAAATTAAAATACATAAAAATTCATATACGATGATCCATACATACCATGATGACAATTTCTATTGTATTGCATCTTCCAAAGGTGAGGTGTCATTCTCCGTGATTTTAATGCAGTCTCCTGATTCCCATTGAAAATATTTCTTTCAGTTGTTCTATACCTGTGATTCTTAGAGAGGAAATGCCTATACTCATTAAACACCTCCTTTCTTAAGCTTTTTGAATGTCGAGATTTTATATTAGGACCACAAACTGGACATGCAAATTTACCCTTTGTCTAAATACCTACAATATTTACATATGGAATATCTATGTCAAATATAATCATTTATAAAATATTCTAACTACTCCATATCAATAAATGCAATTAAATTGGAACTTAAAATTACAAACCACAAAATTAAGTTAGCCGAGGGGCATCGTGTATTGTCCATACAACCATTGCATGGAATTGAAATTGCCTTTGTCGTATTGGTCTAGATACGTCATACATAGTTATGCCATTCCATAACTTCAGTAGCTCATCTATAAGAGGTTCGATGTATACATTCATATCTTTGACTTGGAACTTACCTGATTCATAATTTGAAGAACATATAAAAATATATCATTATGAGAACCATTAAGATATATAAACCATGCAGAAGAGTAAAATAATAGATACATATATGAAATTAAGATACATATTACGGCAAATGAGATGCCACAACTACATGATAAATAAAATAGTTTTCATCAATAAAACCTAGAATAATCATCGACAACATTATTGGCTCCCTCTTTATTGACAACCATGGAGGAATGTTATTGTTGATAACAAAAATAGGCCACACCGTGTAAATGGATTTCATCTGTGCAAATGGATTAACACCATCTGCTGCCAAATAAATCCTAAGATTACATGGTTCTTCTTTAAAGTGAGGCCACTTTTCCTCAATATCTCTAAAAGCAGTACCATCTTTAGGCATTCAGATAACATCATCTTGACTTGTGTTCCTGGCATGGTAATCCATAAATTGCGCTATGTTTTTGCACCTGAACAGTCATTGCAAACATGGAATTATGGGAATATAACGAAGAACCTTCTGAGGCACCTTTTTTGTTACTTTATCCGTACGATATCTACTTACATGACATTCCAGACATTCTGTTGCAAATTCATGCTGATTATAATATATAACATGGTCATTGGGGCATGCATGAATTGATTCATAATGCATTCCAATCTCTTTCATGATGGAATATAAATCTTGAAATGTGCGAGGTAAAATATTTGATGGTGGTAACAAAAAATAAGCTATCAAGCTACAAAAAAAAATTGTTAATGTAATAAATAAATAATATTAACGAAACTCGCTTCATCCGTACGATGATCAATAATGAGTTAACAATACAATTATTAGAGGAATGAAAATAAACTTTATCATGATCCTATATATGTGATGTATTATTTTAGATACCTTAGCATATGTGTGATTGCAATGTTTGAAAGACCATTCATAACCTTCAAGTTCATTATCAACAATATAGTAGAGAGAAGATTTGTTTTGGAGCCTTCATAAAGGGGTTCATATGCCTTATCGAGAAGAGGTATATCGTGAACATCATCAAATTCATCATCATTTTCATTATCAACATCATCGTCATCCATTCTAACATTAAATGAATCATGGATCAATGTATTTGTACCATCATCTTCAATTACATCATCGGCATGATCATCTTGTTCAATATGATCATTCACTTGTTCTCCATTAAACATACACGCTCCATGATCCTGATCCTGAACTTGTTTTGAAAGCACTTCCTCTGGACGACATGTTATAGGGTGTCTTTCCTTTAATATAAATACATGGAAACATCAATAGATATACATTAATATATGAAAAAAAATAATACATACAATTACCAAAAAAAACGAAATGATAATAATGTTTATAATGCTAAACCTGCAAAATGACGATATTCATCCCCCCCCCCCCTGCTTAGCATGTCCATGTTCCCTGCATGTTTTGTGGCTGTTGAGATTGATATTCTTCTCCTCTTAAATCTTTTGCATTGAGTACACAGACAATAACATTTGCCATCACCCCTCTGTTTCGCTGCATCCCATAGTCTAGCAAGTAATTGTTGGTTGTCTTCATTTGGATCTGGAATATTTAATCTATTTGATATTTTGTCATAAACTTCGTTAATGAATATAACCAGTTGTCTTAAAAAATCAAGTTCCACGCATCAACCACGAATCAAGGTTTTGTCAAACGGAGAGAAGTCGAAGAATAAAAAATTCCCGGCAAACTGCCTATCGATGAAAAAAAAAATTCCCACAACCGCCCGTTAAAGAATAAAACTATTCCTGAAAACGTCCGTCGAGGAACAAATAATTTTCGCAATCATTCATCGATTCTACAACAAACATTTCGAAATGTTTAAAACAATTTATATTTATAATAGACATGCGTCGAATATTCGATGCCTTGAACATAGTTACCATTGAAAGTATGGGACCATAAAATTTAAAATCATGTAAACCTTTTTTTTTTTATAAAAAAATATATACTTACCATCAGATATCCGACGCTTATGAGTTGGATATTTGACTTGGTTTTGGTTCACAGATGTCGAAGATTCGATATAGAGGTGTCGAATAACTGCCACTACAAGAGTCGAAAATCCGACACCTATCTGGCACGGAAGTGTCAAATAACCACCACTACAAGCGTTGGAATTCCAACTCCAAAGTGTCGGATAATCGATGGAGCTATAAATATTTTGTTGTCCGCATTCTGTAGATTGATTGTTGTCCGACACATCCGTGCAAAATGTCGGATGACGTCGTATTCTTTCATCATATTTCAGGTTCAAATAATGTAGTGAGATGTTACATTTGATGAAGATACAACCTTCACCAAATCCATAAAGACCTATGTAGATGAAGATCATGAAGAAGAGAAGGAGGCTCCTAGAACCACAAAAGCTACCAAACCACGAGTTAGAGACATTGAAGAAGATCCTATAGGAGAATATCATGACAAGGAAGAACCCCAGGGACCCATGGAAACACCCCAGGAGATGATCTCAACAAAAAGAAGGCCAACTTGGGCTCTTGATGTATCAAAGAAGCAGAAATATATGGTGCATGAGAAGGAAGTAAGAGACAAAGAATCTACTCTAACTATGTGGCATTAATGTGTAACCTTATTGATGAAGAAACCACATGTTTTGAAGAAGATTAAAAAAGAACGAACAGATGGAATCCATGACCGAAGAATACCAATCTATAATAAAGAATGATTTTTGGGATGTGGTGCCAAGACCAAAGGCTAAGTCAGTAGTTTATTCAAAATGGATTTTCAAGACAAAGCATTCAACATATGGCAGTATTGAAAAGTTTAAAGAAATATTTGTCGCACAAGGATTTTCACAAAAGGAAGGAATTTATTATGAAAAAACCTTTGCATTAGTAGCAAGATATACTTCTATTAGAACTATCCTTGGCTTAGCAACCAAGATGAAATCAAAGCTACATAAAATGGAAATAAAAAGGACCTTCCTAAAAGGTGTCATAGAAGAATAAGTATATATTGATCAATCACTAGGATTTGAGACTCACAACAAGGGGACACATGTATGCAGACTCTAGAAATCTCTATATGGGCTGAAACAAGCATTGAGAGCATGGTATGGAAGAATTGATGGATTCCTGATAAACTTGGGATTTACCAAAAGTAAAGCTAATTCCAACCTTTAATATAAGGTTGTAAATGATGGGATGATGATATTATTGTTATATGAAGATGATTTATTTTTAACAGGAGAAGAGAATATCATTGGTGAGTGTAAGAAGAAACTTGCGGCATAATTGGAGATGAAAGACCTTGTCATGATGAATTATTTCCTAGGTCTTGAAGTATGGAAGTTTCTAGACGAGATTTTCCTAAACCAAGGAAATTATATAGTTGAGATCCTAAACGGATTTGGGATGTTGCATTGCAAGACAATGAACACTCTGATGGTGACAAATATTAAGCTCATGAATGATGACTCTTCAGAAAGAGTAGATGTCACATTATACAGATAGATTATTTTCTCACTGATGTATTTAAAAAATACAAGACCATATATATGTTTTGCTATGAACAAATTGAGTCAATATATGGTGGATCCCCAACATGTTCATCTAGTTTCAACAAAACTTGTGACGAGGTACATTGGATTGTGGCCTCAGATATGCAACTGAAAATGAGTTCAGGTTGTATGGTTATGCTGATTTAGATTGGGAAAGAAATGTTGAAGACATAAATAACCCTTTAGGATGTTGCTTTAGTTTGGGATCGAGTGTGAACTTATGGATTAGCATAAAGAAAACCAATGTTTCCCTCAGTACAACCGAGGTTGAGTACATTGCATCATGTTAAACCTGTAGCAAATAAGTATGGATTCACAAGTTATTGGAAGGATTGCTTGACACCAACATGGATGCAACTAATATTTATTGTGACAACCAGAGTTGCATCAAGCTAATAGAGAACCTGATGTTTCATGATATGTAAAATAATATAGAGATAAAGTATCACTACGTTTGGGATATGGTCCAGAGAGGATCCATGAAGCTCAAGTATGTTCCTACAGAGGAACAAGTTGCTGATGCGTTGACTAAGACTCTGTCTCGTGTAAAGTTTGAGCACTTTCGAGACAAGATTAGTGTATCCCAAAAGGAACTCCCTAAAAAGAGTGAGTGATCATGAGATGACAGTGGTATGCCAGTGCAGAGGAGGACAATTGAATTTATCAGTATGCTTACAGATATTGATGAGGTCCGACATTCATCTGCGGATGAGTGTATCCTAGCATTCACTTGCTGAGGATGATCCAGTAGACAAGAACACTCTCTCTTGATGAGAGTGGTCCCAACACTTGTAGGCTGAGGATGGTCTTGTGGATGATAGTACTCTCATATGGAGAGTGGTATTACATTCATTTGTGGATGAGATCCTACATTCATTTGCAAATGATAGTATCCTTGTTGAGTATGGTCCTACGGAAAAGAAAACTCTCTTGTTGAGAGTGGTCCTAGCACCTACAGACCGAGGATGGTCTTGCATATGATAGTACTCTCTTAATGAGAGTGTTCCTACATTCATTTCTAGACAAAATCCTGCATTCATTTGCGGATGATAGTATCCTTGTTAAGGATGATCTTGTGGACAAGAACACTCTCTTATTGAGAGTATTCTTAGCACTTTCTGGCTGAGGATGATATTGTGGACGATAATACTCTCTTAATAGAGTGGTCCTGCATTCATTTGCAAATGATATCCTGCATTCATTTGAGGACGACAATAGCCTAGTTGAGGACGATCATGCATACAAGAACACTCTCTTCTTGAGAGTGGTCCTAGCACTTACAGGATGAGGATGGTATTGTAGATGATAGTACTCTCATGATGAGAGTGGTCATGCATTATTTTGTGGTTGAGATCTTTCATTTAGTTGTGGACGATGATTTTCCAATTTTTTTTATACCGTGGGTTATTCATCTCTGTATTATTGTATTGATGATATTGCAAGTGATGCTCAAGATGATGATGCTCAAGATGATGATGTCAGAGATATCAGTGATGGTGATGTTTCATGGATGATAACGATGATGAACAATTTGCTCAAAACTTCCTATGACATATAGACTCACGAATCAGTTGCACATATGTATTTGTGTTGTAGAATACCTTCCTTGTTAAGAGGGAGTGTTAAAGAAATGTAACTACATATGATATTCTATTATTATTATTATTATTATTACCCCTTCCATAGATGTTGTTCCTTTAATTAGGGATTTCATAGATGTATTTGGTCATGCAAAGTATTGAGGTAAAACCTCCATTGTAAGTCAGGTGAGTAGTACCCACAAAACTATTATTAAAATGTATTTTTACATCTTCCAAAGTAAGTTGACCCTGGAAACAAGGAGAATTCAGACATATTGGGTTATTAGGACTCTCACATGATTAGTGTAAATAAGAGAGGCACCTCCCTCATTTGGAGAAGCAAAGCACTCAAGCAAGTTCTCTATAGAGAGGAGAAACATTACATCTTAGGAGGAGGAAGTTGTCTAGTTTTATTCTTTGGGTCTTACATTGTACCTGGTTGAAGTCTATATCAAGGATGTTTTTCTGGGTTTTCTTCCCCACGAGGGTTTTCAAGAATAAATATTTGTGTTCTCTTTTGTTCTGATACGCTTGTTATTATTTCAGTGATCCTTTTTTTTGGCATAACAAATTTTAAAATCTTAACATGGAATTAGAGCCAACTTGAAAGAATACATTATGCAATAGTTTTCCGATAGTACAACAAGCTAGGGCTGACTATTACAGACATCTCCTTCCACAGATCAATCAGAAAAGAAGAACCATTCAACTCTCCCTAGGAGGGTGCATCTTTCAATAGAAGCAATTTTCAATTATGTGGATTTTCATTTTTTGACCTAGCACTATTTTTGGGAGAAACTAGGGCATCAAAATTTTCAAGTTTCCATCCACAAATTCCAGAAAAGAAAGATACAATCTAGCCTGCCTTGGGGAGGCACATATTCTCCTCCAATCAGCTCTACAAGTGATATCAATTGGAAAATTAGGGTTTTCCAGTCAAACCTGAGGTCATCCTAAAGCATATTCCAAAAGTAGTCCTCAAATTGGTAAGTTCTATCTCATGTATTTAGATTCGAGGCGCTCATTCACTAAATATGACAATCAGTATGAAGCTTGTTGAAAAAATTATTAGAGGAAATTTCAACTCAAAATGGGCCTTTTAACTTTTATTCAAATTTCATGTCATCATGTGTTAGCCAATGAAATTGCTTTAAATTTGAAATACCGTATAGGTCTTAAACACTTTTTTAATATAAATTTGGGGATAGGTACCATAAAAAAAAACTACTTTTTTTGTTTGTATTTTTGACATATCTCCTTGTGTTTTTACTCAAATTTCGATCGGGAGATCTCGTTGGATGCAGAATTAAATTCCGCATCCAACGAGTACCCACTCAGCATACTTTTGATGTACCCCGCTACCCCAAAAACAAGAAACACCTGAAAAAATGGAATGATGACATCATCATTTCGTTTTTTCAGGTGTTTCTTGTTTTTGGGGTAGCGGGGTCCATCAAAAGTATGCTGAGTGGGTACTCGTTGGATGCGGAATTTAATTCTGTATCCAACGAGATCTCCCGATCGAAATTTGAGTAAAAACACAAGGATATATGTAAAAAATACAAACAAAAAAGTAGTTTTTTTCTTTTCTTCCTCCAAAATTAATAAATATTATTTTATTATTTTAACTATTATTTTATTAGTTCATTTTAGGAGGCCCATTTTGAGTTGAAATTTCCTCTAATGTGAGGGAGAAGAGAAATTGAGCATGGAAGTATAGAGTCATGTTCATCCTTGAAGAACATAACCTAGAAGGCTACATCAAAGATGAGGTTAAGGAACTAGATGGAGATGAGGCAAATGACAAGCACACGAAGGATATGATCAAAGCGAAGAGGATCATAGTTGATTATATCAAGGATCATTTGATCCCCCAAGCATCTTCAAAGAATACTCCAAAAGAAACGTTTGATGCACTGACGAGTCTATTTGAAGGAAAGAACATCAACAAAAGAATGACATTGAGATAATAATTCAAGGGTGTGAAGATATAGAAGACATAATCTATGCAATCATACTTCTCAAGAGTATGTCAGATTAACAATTATAAGCCATTGGTGACATGGTGGAAGAAACATAAGTGGTAATGACCACCCTAAATGGTCTCATGAAAGAATGAGATTCCTTCATTAGAGGAATATATTCTAGAATAAAGTTAACCAAGTTCAGCAAACTATGGGAAGAATGTGTATAATAATAAGGAAGGATAGAAAATAGAGAAGAGAATCTAAATGCTAATGAAGATCAAGCTCTATTTGCTCATGCAAAGAACAAAAGAAGAACACTAGAATTCAAAAGAGTTAAGAGACCTAGAAATGATTACTTATCCTTTGAATTCTATTCATGTCATAAGATGGGACACATTGCTATAAATTGTCCTCTTCAAAACTATCGGTTCAAAAAGAAGAATCTAAAGCGCCATGCCCATACAAGATGAAGAAGAATCTAAAGTACCATGCCCATACAAGCCGAAGAAAATTAATAAGATAAGGTGAGGACTAGAGAAAATGAAAAATCTAGTGAAGAGTATAAGATCAGTCTCTCATGGAAGTGGCTCTTGACTTTGATTCTAAACATCAAACATATGACAAGTCACAAAAATTCTCTTTCATGTCTTATTCAAAAATACTATTCATACACAATGTACAACTTGGAGATGATTATCAATACCATTAAACAATGGGATAAGTTTCTTACAAAACAATACCACATAATAATTGTTTTCGCTTGAATTATTTCTAAGACTTACAAAGAATAACTAACATTGTAGAGTCAAAGACTATTCACACAAGGTACAACTTGGAGATGATTATCAATACCATTAAAGAATGAGAGAAGCCTCTTACGAAACATTACAGAGATAAAATTGTTTTCCGTTGAATTATTTCCGGGACTTACAAAGAAGAACATACATTGTAGGATTTGTCAAGGTGGAATAATGTGTTTTCACGGTGTAAACAGAAATGCAACTGTATGGATTGTCTGTTTGTTTTTCCAAAGAGAAGAAATATGGATTGTCTCATGGTAATTCATTTCCAATGGACGATATTTTCAAGCGGTAAAATTATTGTGTTTTTCCAAGGAATAAAATATTGAATCAACTCAGAAATTAATGGTTTTTCCTCATTTATTTTTATAGTAATTTGGATTACAAACCAATATTGACCTAAATTTCGTTGTAAAATGCAATGAAATTTCAAATTTCGATTGCACCCTAAGCATGTTATGAATACCGATCACTATCCTTTCGACCAGACTTAATGTATATAAGGCCTGAAGACCGTCCGCTTCAAGGCGCAACAATTTGCTTTCTGTTTTTCTTTCTTGTATTCCAATTTCAAGACTTGCCATTTGATCATTTTACAGTTGCGCAATATCTAACATTATATCCTGATCAATGGATCGTTGCTACAGTAATCGATTATTGCTTTTGAATTCAATAATTCTGATGGCGGCCCTGTCACTGCGCCTGCAACTTTCCTGCAATATTTAATTTCGGGGACTCGACCTCTGATACCGGTGCTATTCACTTTGCTTTCCCATATCATGAGGCTGCAGAGAATCCTCCGTATGGACAAACCTACTTCGGTAAACCTGTATATCGCTACAGTGATGGACGCCTGTCTATTGATTTCTTCGGTATGTTGTTGACTATAGTTTCCATATTTTCTGCCCACATATT
>LPNX011182299.1:19760-37881 GCA_001517045.1 Pseudotsuga menziesii | reverse complement strand
AATGACTTCAGCTATGCGTACAAGAACCTCAATATGACCCCAAGCCAGCTTCCACAGAGCGTTCTTCCCAACGTGGCCAGGTCTATTGCAGCTGCTGTCCAGGTACTATGAGCTATCTCGATTTCGGTTTACAAATTCTTTTGAATCAGCCAGCCACGATCCATCTTAATAATGATTTTAGATCTAGTAAATATGTAATTCTGATATGTTGTTATTTAAACTCACGATGGTATTCATGGTGTTTGTGCGATGGATAATCCTGCAGGAGCTATACAATGAAGGTGCAAGAACAATTTTGGTGAAGAATGTTGCGCCTCAAGGCTGCCAACCCTTCTGGCTTTCTCTTGCCCCTCCCAATGATTTGGACAAGTACGGCTGCTCTATTTCCTTCAACAAAGCAGTCCGATACTACAACTTTCTACTCAGACGAAAACTCTCAAACATGCGAAAGCAGCTCAAGGACGCAAACATCATCTATGTCAACAATTACGACATCGTCTCTGACTTAATGACTAACCCTACCACCTATGGTACTATTTCAAATTTGATCAAGATACCATTTGGATGCGTATAATTTATTGTAGATTATTTTGTTTTATTCCCTTCCATTTCTAATTGATCTAACAGCCAGTGTGAATGCATGCAGGGTTCAACCAAACCACTCGAGCTTGTTGTGGAGTGGGAGGAAAGTATAACTACGACGCCAGTGTATGGTGCGGAAGCACGGGGATTATCAATGGAGAGGTTGTGAAGGCGGAATCGTGCGGCGATCCGGGGTCATATGTGATATGGGATGGAGTTCACTGGACCGATAAAGCCAACAATGTCATCACCAAAGCGATTCTCAGCGGCAAATACTTCGAACCTGCATTCGACATTGCAACTCAATGCGATCTCCAACCATTTTGATAACCGCTGATCAATTCATTAGATTTAAAAGTAAAAGTGCAGGCTGGCCGAGTTTGAAAATAAAAGGATAACGTGAAGTCTGTAGCCTTGTAATATCATGCCAAAGCTAATTCCTTTTTGGTTATTTGTTATCGGGAGGGTGACAGTAGACTGTAGTGCTTTGAATCCCCATAGTCCGAGCATGTGTGTAAATCGTTTGGGTGTTGTTCATTGAATAGACAAGCAACTCTGTTAAATGATGTAGCCAAAGATTTATTTCATTATAATTTTCAATTTCTTTTATCCAATTTTTAAACTACAGCAAAACTGTACAACAGAGTAATACAAAATGTTATTCTATTCTTTGAAATCAGTGATATAAAAAAAAATTAAAATGTGATGTGAAGAATAGTGTTTAGTAACGATTTCTTGATACTATGCAAAACATAAACTTTATACATAAGTATTGATTTGTAAACTATAGCAGGTAAAATGGATAAAATTCATAAAATTCATAAGTATTGCTTTGTAAAATATAACAAGTAAAATGATTGAAAAAGTGTTTCCTATGTGCATATTGTGATTCCTCATTTCTTTGTTGTAGTTTTGGATTATGCAACTCTGTCTTCTGTATCTTTCTTTTCTTTTTTTGGTATTTCTAACACGGGAGATGAAAATGATTCAGTAATAAGGAGCATAGATGGATGCAGTTAATTATGGTTAAAAGATTTTAATACTTTAATTATGATTAAAAGAGATTAATATTTTGTTTAAATTTTTTTTTTCTACATTGGTATTTTTGAAATGAAAATAATTCAATAATGACAATAATAGATTGAGATCTTTTGAAATCCTGACAATTATGATTAAAAAGATTAATACTCTCATTTTATGAATAATTTTTGCTTCGTCGGCTAGTATTTTAAGATTTGTGAAAAAAGTAATTCAATAATGAGAATCTTGAGAATCCTAGATTGAGATCTTTTGAGAATGTTGTCAAATATGATTAAAAAAGTTAATACTTTAATTTTAATCTTTTTTATTGCAATAAGATGTTCATTGTTTTATAATTTTGTGAATTGCATTGAAAGGTATTACTATGCATGTATTTGTTAGTAGGAGGCTTGATGTTCTATTTTTATTGATATATTTTTCTTACCATAAGTGATACCTTAAATATTTAGATGATTTTTTGACATTTCCTATGTTATGGTGAAGATTTTATTAAGATTTGAAGTTCCCAATGTTGCCCAACAAAACACTGAGCTTCTCTCTTAAACACAAGCAAAGAGATTTTAAAAAATCTAAAAAACATAAACTAATTTGAGCTTTCCTCACCATTGTTTTAACCAAACACACACACATATATAAAACTAATTTCCATAATTTTAAACCAACAAATTCCCATTATTTTAAACCAACAAAGTTCTACCAACATGGCAACTCAAAATACTCAATTAACTTAACTTTAAAAACAAAACAAAATAATAATAAATATAACTAAGAACCATGTCACTCAAATATCCAACCAAGCTCAAATACCCAACTAAGCCATAGACTACCAACTAAGCCATAGACTTCAGATTCTCTTTTCCAATTGAGAATAGAACTCATAACGAATGACCTTACCTTTGAAAAACTAAGAACTAAACCACTCGTTGGGCCAAGGAAAAAGTGACATGGAGAGAAATTCGATCCCACTATCTTGTGCATAGAAAGCTCAAATGATCAAATCACATACTAAGGGGAAGAATAAGGTTAATTTCAAGCGAGGGCTAACAGCCCTATTATCCCACGCTCGGAGCTCTATGTCAATGTCAATCCTACTTCTTTAAAGCCTTACAGTTAACATGACCATGAATGTTTCTCCATCGTGCCATTATTGTGCATAGATTAATAGATTGTTAAAAAATGTTATTGTGCATAGATTAATATATTGTTAAAAAATGTAAATTTTCCAAGGGGTTAGGATGATTGATATATTCATAATCTTCAGTTTTCTCATATAGTTCATGAAGTCAACAGATTATCTGATTTGTTTGAGCATGCAGATTTCAGGTATATATCGAGAAATAAATACTAAAGCTGATGAATTAGCAAGTGCTGGAGTAAAAGTTCAGAATGGTTATTGGCATATTTTTGAGTTTCAAGGGAATGATAATATTGATACATATCAGATATTTTGAAAGGTCAGGAGGGCAATTTTGTTAGCAGGTTGCAGGTGTTTATTTTGAAGAATTTTGACTTGAGGATTTATGTTTTGATATGACAAGTATGAAGGTTGTTATGTAAACAATATGTTTTTGGTTTATTATGACTCTCTATGTATAAGACTTTTAAGACTTTGAAAGTATAAGAGGTTTGTAAATTTTTGATACATGTTTGATACATGGTGATGATATTTTTGAATATCTAAATGTAATGGAGATCATTTGGATATAGTTTGATCATATGTTTGATCAGTTATGACATTCTATTTTGAGAGTATGGACAATTAGTGAAATTATGCCATGTGATGAATGTAATTTTGAATGTCTATGTATAAAATTATAATTTTTTTCTGTGAAAAAAAGGATGATTGATATATTGTAAAAAATTGTAAATTCCAACTGATAAAACGTAAAAACATAAAGGTTAAAAGAAATGAAGTTTTTTTTTTTTTATAAATATGATACTATTCCATATTATCAATATAGATATTTCAACTTTGAACCTAATGGAATTAGAGAATTTTGCATTCATGAACTTTATTATAATTGTGGAATCCGTATAACATGTTTTCAGTGTTAAAGAGAATACTATAATATGTTTTCAGTGTTGAAGAGAATACTTCTCAATATTTAGCCTTTAAAATGTTTTTAGTGTTAAAGTGAATAGTTTTGAATACTTTTCAATATTTAGCTTTTAAAATGTTTTGAGGGTTAAAGTGAATAGTTTCGGGTCTTAGAAAAAGAGTAAAGCATAAACATGATTCTTAGTTTTCAAATGTTTTCATGTTAAAGTGAATAGTTTTGAGTCTTTGGAAAAAAAAAAAAGTAAAACATAAACTTGCTTTTTAGTGGTTGTTTTTCTATTGTTGAGTTTCAATTTGTTTTTTAATTTTTGATAATTATTTTATAATAATTTTTTAAACATTTATTTTATTTTACAATTTTATTGTATAATCAATATTAATTTGGACTGGAAAATAGAATAAGGATAACTAAAAGATATTTATGCACAATAGACACAAAGATTTTACCTTAGAAAACTAAATGGGGAGAAAACTGAGCAAACTTTCTCTAGAAGAAATCAATCCAACTCAAATACAATACCAATCAAGAAGATAATCCTTAGCGCAAGAGAGGTTGTCCCTCCTTCACAAGAAACCATAGCAAGCGTAGTGAGCATGGATAATTTTAGGGGCTATATATAGCCAATCGGCTATCTTAAGGGGGTCACAAAAGTTTAGTGGGATATTTTCTTAAATGGAAAGGGTTTTTTCAACTAAAATATATTCGCCCAATATTTATTAGAAAAAAATAAATCCAAAATGAATAGCCTCTTGTATATTAATGAGGAAAATGAAAAAAACTATTTTTGCCCTAGAAAAATCTCCCTCCAATCTATCTTGTGCCCCTAATTTCTAGAGAAAATCTAGTGAAATCACTCATTCGCCCTCAATTTTTCAGTAATGGAGGATAGGGTTATTTCACCCTCCAATATCCTTGTAATTCAGACATATGGTTGCATTCAATTGTTTTTTTAGTCAATTTCATGTGATACCTTCTTTGAGAACTTGATTTCCAGTATTGGAAGGAAAATCATGTGCTATTTTGTTCTACATAAAGGCTACACTGATTCATGGTTCACCCACATCGAATTGCACTTACAGGGTGAACGTTCTCGTTAAATTGATTCCATTTTTCATTCTTAGTTTTCTAGACATTTTAATCTTTGTATAACATCTCCATTGTATAAATACCCGGTCTTAAAGGGGCATGTTGCACATGCAATTTATCAGAGAATAAAAACTTGCTTCACATTTTTTATCCAAGAATTAACATGATATGCTCTCTATCATGCTTTTTCTGTTTTTTTATCCATAGTTAGAATAGATTATTATATTGTAAATTTGCCTTTTATCATTCCTTCTATCATGGATTCTTTTTTAGGCATGTTGAATTCTAGGGAATTCTTGATTCTTAGGGCTCATTTGGTGTTGTTAGGATTTTATTCTATCTTAGGAGTATTGGTTTCGTGAAAGTGTTATAGAGATCAAAAGATATGATTTATTTTATGCCTTGTCATATTTAAACTATCGACTAACATTTATATGTTTTTAGTGGATGCTACTCTTGATGAAGAGACGTTGCATGGTTTTTATACATTCAAACTGAATTTGACCCAGTTGTTTAAAATGTGCTTTTATTAGGATCTTACTTTGCAATTATTATTGGATCCAATGCATTAATGAGAATGTCTATGTTCATATTTTATGTCTCTTATTGTCGATGTTTGGGATGTTTGTAATACAAATGAATGCACACTAATTATAATGGTGGGGCTATAATGGAATGTTCACTATTTTGGTTGTATTCTTGTGGAGCTGTCCAAAGTGGACTAGTAGATTTTTTTATTTGTATTGAGAAGTTCGTGAATAGTAGATTTTTTTATTCATATTGACAAGTTTGTCAATTTTATTTGTGACCTAAATTTGTTGGATTCGATACTTGTTTTATGATATTTTTTTTGTAAGGGTCATTCAAAAGTAAAATGTTTTTTGGTGATTTATTTTGATGTGTAATTGCTATCATCATCTAGAAATGGATCTAGTTATGTATGATAAATATATAATTGTATATAATATGTACATGGCATGTTTGACCTATGATGTAGATATTATGCTATTTGATATCTAGGGTTTTGCATTCAATGAGGGTGCTAAGACAATTTTACCGCATTTTGCATGCTTTCAAAATTTTCGAGGACATGGATACAAACACCTCCTTAGTTTATCTGAGAAAAATAGTCTTTAAAAGAGTAGTTTTGATGATATGGGTGATGCTGCATTAATGTGCTTTCTATTCTTGTGAGTGTATGTTCTTATTTCTAATAACCAAATTGCAAGTTTATAACTAACTCTAAAAATTCTAAATTAAATGACATAATTCATATTTTAATTGTCAACAAAAGAAAGGAAAAAGTGGCATTTGTATCTATAAACAGATAAGCAAGTTATTATTTTCTTAGAGGGTAGATTAAAAATGAGAGATTTGGAAAAAAATCTAAGTCGAATCCACACGCTATATTAAGGTTATGGGTCTCGATAAAACTCCATGTTGTAATAATGGTTCATGGGTTTCATAATCACTCCACAGTGTGAAATGTTCAACTCTAACAGTTTGTTGGTATGTCAAGATTTGGGTCTCCACATGTTCATTGGGCCATTAAGGGGTGAGATAAAAAGTGGAGTCCACACTTTCCCTGAATTTAGTTAGTGTAGCTATAAATGATCCAATATTGCTTATGAAATATATAAATAAATACCTCCTCTCCTTATTCATGCATTTGTTCATTTGAGGGACTAGGGGTGAAGAGAGTCGAGCTTTGGTGTATGCTATTCTATTGCACTACTTTAGTAATCTACATAATAAAAAACTAAGTCTTCCTAGCAAAAGATTCACCAAGATGTTACAAGGTTTTATAATTTAATGAAAGATTCACCAATTTTTTACAATATTTTATAATTCAGTGACATGTTCACCAAGATTCTACAATATCTTATAATATAGTTAAATATTCTCCAACATTTTACAAGATTCTATAATAGAATCAAAGATAGGCCAAAAAAATTACATATGCCTATTATATTATTGATAACATAGCCTTCAATTTTCCCATATATTAGGGATATTCACCCATTTATTATACATATAAATTTCAAGGGTGTTCTTAAATTCATCCTTGGTGTTGAGTCTTCCAATAGAAAAAAGATAATCCCAAAATTATACTTCTTTGCTTAGCTACACCTTCCTAGGAGGTGCACACAAGTGGACAGAAGAAGATGTGATGTTGTTGTGTGTGAAATCAAGTGTGACAACACTTCTGTTTATATTCTTTAGTTGAATTGATTTTCACTCTTAAGGAGGACTTGTACTTTTGTCTTATAGGGACAATTTACCCCTTTTACTAGGGTAGGTGTGCTCTTTCTTGCCATCAACTTTCTCTCGGACTTCTTCAATGCTATCTGAGACTTTTTCAATGGATTATATTAACTTCTTGGTTATTTATTCATCATAGAAAATTTATCCTCATTGATGTCCATCTCCTCACATACATATAAATTCTTCCATAGAGCTCTCTAATGTTGATTTGACCATACTCTAAGAAGTCATGGACACTTCTTAGAGACAATGTCAAATACAAAATTATATTACACTTTGTCTAATACATAAGTAGTTAAGGTCCCCTATAACATAGATAGGTCAAATCACTCTATTAGAATAGATCACTCCATCATGAGCACTCGCACATAAAGTATGCAATGTGACCACTATCATTCCTTCACTCATAGTCAATCCACATGACTAGATAAAGTCTAAGAATATGAGCCTCAATACACATAGTCAATACACTTGACTAATTAGGGCTATGAAGGAGCCATTCTGTACCAACCATTGGTTACTCGATGATAGAACCATGGAGAAACACCAATACTCCCTCTTAGAGATGGAGACATTCTTCATCACACTAAGCATCATGCTTGGTGAGAATGTCCAATGCAATCATGTTGTATCACGCCAAACAACATACTTAGTGAGATTGTTTTTAATCCATCTTTGATATGTACCGTATCAACATCTCTAGTATCATTCACTTCTTGTGAGTGTAAGTTGCTCATCTGTGTGCCTAGTCCATTAACCTAATGTGAATTTCTTCTTTCTTGTTTCCAGAATCATCACAGTGTCTCGGCCATACATATCTCATTCAAATGTCTACCACTCATTTGTAATACAACCATGGTGTATGGGACACTCATCTCTCATGAATTTCTTCCTGCTTATTCATCAGGTTGTTAGGCCACTCATCTCTCATGAATTTTTTCCTGCTCATCTATAATACCGTCATGGTGTTGCATATCCATCAACACTCCCTCTCACTTAGGGAGGCATCTCCATCACACCAAGATTGTCCCTGGGGCATCTAAACTTTTCCTTGGATAGATACTTAGTGAGAATGTCATATATTTGCTCATATGTGGATATCTACTAGAGCTTCATTTCCATGCTCCCTTCTGCACCATGTCTGAGATAAAGTGGTATTTGATCTCAATATGCTTCATCGTATGATGGAACACTGGATTTTTTGAAATTTTTGTTGATGTTTGAGCAAAATTAGAGAAGCTTGAACCTTAACAATTTTATCGATTAATTTAACACACATGAATCTCATAAACCAACCACATATGAATCTCATAAATATATCATCCACATAAATTAGCTCCATAAATCATCCATATAAATCAATCAATCATGAGAAACAAGATATACCCTAGGAAAACCCTACAAACATGAAGGATGACATTGATATTGCTATGACATGCATGCATTTCATGATGATTATTTTCCTTAATTAATTTAAGTGAGAAGGCAGATTCCCCTCACAATCTCCAAAATGTGCAAAGAAGGATTTAAATTTGGCATTGAATAGTTTCTAAGCAAATTTAAATTTGTAGATTAAATTTCACTTAAACCATTTAAAATTTAAGTGAGGTGAGAGTGCCTTTGTTTAAAAAAAACATTTAATATGAATTATTGAATTCTATTTATAAATATGAGTAGTATCAAAGCTCTCTTTTAATTACTTAGCAGATCTAAGTTAATATATTCTCAAGTGAAATTGGAGATGATTATATGTATATGTTTTTTACAATGTCAATATCACATGTCTTATGCAAAGTTTTGTAGATAATTGTTATCAATCCATATAGTAGGAAGAGACTATTGTTTCACTTTATTTTCATTATTATCATTTTCATATATTTTTCAATATTATTCTCTCATGCACATCTAATATTTAAACATTTCTAAAGTAAAAATAATGATTTGGTTTATTTTATTTTATTTATTTATAATTCTATATGGTTGATGCACAATCATGGACTCCTTTAAAGGCACTTTAGATGCCACATAACACTAAAAAAACATGGAACCTATGACTTTAGGTGAAAATTAGAGGTACTTCCCTTACCAATTTGAAGATGAAGTAAAATAAAAAAGTTGGGTAATTGAATAATATTTCATAATATATAACTTTTATCTATATAAAATTTGTGAAAATGATTATAAAATTAGTTTCCCTTAAATTGGGTTTTCAAATTTTCAGCACATCATAACATACATGTTTGTGTGGGTGCAACACTATATGCGGTAAATGATGTCATTTTTGGATAAACTCTTGCATACATATAAATGACATATGGTACTAGTGCAAAACTATTTTTTCAAAAATTTCATCAATTATTTTTTATTATTATTAATTATTCTAGTCTGAAAACCTTATAACGAAAACG
Source organism: Pseudotsuga menziesii (assembly GCA_001517045.1). NCBI lineage: Eukaryota > Viridiplantae > Streptophyta > Pinopsida > Pinales > Pinaceae > Pseudotsuga > Pseudotsuga menziesii. The sequence goes on along the minus strand of LPNX011182299.1, from coordinate 28,439 downwards.
TTATGTGCGGGTGCAACACTTTAGGGGCTAATCATAATGAAATTCTTGATTTCTATATATACGATTGTAGATATTGCTCTCCTCTAGTGCATCATATAGTTTTCTTATGAAATGGTGAAGGGAATCAAAAGTTATAGAAAAAAATGGATGTATCTATTTTAAAAAATGAACGTGTATCATTTAGAAAATAATAATAAGTAAATAAAACATACATCTATAGGAAAAAATTACATATTCATAATCATAAGATCGTATTCTACAATATTCTATATTGTCATAAAAAATTATTTTGTTTGTCATAGCAAAAAATGCCATCGAAACTAAGCATATTCACAGAGTTCTGAAATACAGGCAATAGCCCTAATTTATTTGTCCTAGCCAATAGGTTTGGTAGTCCGAATCTATTTCTGAACATGATACCAAGCCTTATTCCCGCCAAAATTTTAAATTTTACAAACTGCACGTGCGATAAAAAAAAATGCATGTGTTATAATGCATATGCGATACAAAACACATATGAGTTATAACGCATATGTGATATAAATCACATATGCATTAAAAAATGCAGGTCGGGTAAAACAATGTATCAACCCTTAAGAGAATGTTATTGAAATGGATCCATAAATGAATTAGGATTCCTTGTCTAAATTTCCTTCCAATAGGATGAAGAGGAGTTATGAATCATATAATTTAGACTAAGAAAACTCCTTTTCCTAAACTAGACAATGCAATTCAATTAACATTGTTTGAGTCTCTACCAACCTCAAATCAATTCATAGTGGGATAGAGATAAGAAGCGAAAAAGTGGGGAAAGGGTATCTTGTAGATTCCCATGTCTACTAGGTAATTTAGAATGAGTTTTCCCTTTTTCCAATTTGTTAAAGTAGCTATGATTGACTATGGATTTACAGTACAAATAATGTAAATATATATTGATACTTACATAAAGAGTTAAACGTTGAATATTTGTGGATTTGAGCTTCTATAAATTTGTAACAACTTAACCTACCTATTATATATTGTATGGTATATATGTGTAAAAATTTTGCCACTCGTTCATCTCATATCGATAGCCAATCATTGTTAGTCCATCATAGTTGGGCTTGGATACTAGAATTGAATCCTTGGCTTGGATCCCAGGATCCTAGGATACTCGGTTGGGCTACTCTAAACCAATGGAAGGGTTGCATTTTGTTTGGTCTATGCGAGAAGATGACAAACTTTAATACACCCTTCGTATAATAATGGTGCATGGTACCTTTATATGATGATATATTAAATTATGTTTAAATGAACTAACATGTGTATGGGAATGTATATTGATCTTAATATTTGATTCTTCCTTCAAATGTTTATTCAAAGAGCACCTAGCAGCAGAAACCTGTGTAGAATGGGAGGGGCAATTCTCAAAAGACACAACATTCCTAGAATTCCAAAGATTCCAACTAATTAGGGAAGTGATTGCTCTATAATTGTTTAGATATTCTCATGAAAACCATAATTTTAGGCCTACCTCTAGAGACTCATACTGCCAAATATCCTTCGTTCCTAATCAACATTCTATCTTATTACAAAATTGAAGAGAAAAGGGAGATTTCATGAAGACGCGAGATATGTCTTCTCCACCTTGCCTAACATATTCCAGGACCTTCATTATTTTTCTTTTGATAGATATCTTCAGTCAAGACTTTTGAGGTGAGAGCAAGCCAAATCATAATTTTTGACTTTTTGGATCTTTAATTCTCCGAATAATTTACCACTACCATCTACCTTACAAATACTCTACATTCATAAACTTTAATAGTATGGCTACAATGTATAACCTTGTCCATTCTTATTTAGAGTCCGGATCAAAACACATGGATCTTATTTTAACTAAACTTGTCTGAATTTTAGTTCTAAAAGAAAAAAATTCAATTGATCTTTCAATCGACCTATCAAGTGAAGTTGGTATTCCATCCCCATTTCTAGGTTAAAGAGGCATCTTCGTCACACACATCCACACACCCTCTCTCCATCCCTCTCTATTTAACCATCGCTATTTCTCTCCTTCACTATCCCTCTACATCTATAACCATCCCTCAACCCTCTCTCTTNCCCCCCCCCTCCCTCTCTCCCCCTCCCTCCCCACTCCTTCCTTATCTCAACACTCCCCGCTCAAAAAAGCTTACACACCTCTTGGTCTTGGAACACCACACCCCCTCTCCCTATATAACCAACCTCCCCCCTTTGTCTCTCTCAAACACATCCACACACCCTCTCTCCATATCTTTCTATCTTTCCCTCTATCTATCTCTCTCTCACATACACAATCCCTCATCTCTATCCCTTGGTGTAACCATCCTTGACCATCTGTCATTTCACTGAATTCCTCCTCTCTCACCCTATAACCATCCCTCCATCCATTATTCTCTCTCTCTCTCTCTCTCTCTCTGACTCTCCCCCTTATCACTCTTTAACCACCTCCCCATTTGTCTCTCTCACTCAATCACTCTATACCTATCTCTATACAACCACTCCATCCCTCCCTCTTCTCCCTCTCACTCTTTAACCACCTCCCCCATTTGTCCCTCCATCCATTATGCTATATCTTTCCTCCATCCATTATCCTATATATTTGTTGCACCCAACCATCCCTCCCTCCTATATATCTCCCTCTCCCATCTCCCAATTCCTCCATCCCACTTATATTTCTCCTCCCTTCGTTCCCCCTTTCATATATCTCCCATACCTATCCCTACCTTCCCCTTATATTTATCCTCCCTTCATCCCCCTCATGATTCCCTCTACACCTTTCTCTCCCTCCTTTGACTACCCCACTCTTTTACCTTAATCAATGTAATGCTAATTTATCTTATGTTATATGCACTACATCGCATATGCGATATATCACATATGTGTTATATCAGATGTGCACTATATTGCATGTGCAATATGAAAAACATGTTTTACGTAGAGACCGTTAGGGGTAAACTATTGTAACCATAATGCATATGTGTTATATCACATATGTGATATTTTTTATAAAAAATGTTGGGTTGCAGGTCATGGGCCAATTTTACTGTAGAAAAAGACAGAATTCCTCTAACCCGTACACTAGGAACTATTCAACTTGTCATTTCATCATTTATTACATAAAGCCATAGGTATTTTACAAGTTTGGGTGGATTTCAATGGGTAATGTACGTAATAGAGGCAGGAAGTTAGTGAGGAAGGTGCTTAAACTGGAAGAAGCTAAAACAAAAAAAGAAAATAAGAGGGAAGAATCAAGAAAACGCCGGCGTTCAATCGATGAGAAAATACTTCCCATTCTCGCTCAACTACAAAATAGAATTTTGGATACCCTAGAGGAAGAGTCAAAGCAGCCAAATTTGATAGTGGACAATACCATTCATTCTCCAGTGAACCACATTTCAATATCGAGTTCATTGGATGGAACACTACACTTTGCATCAAACACTTGTGCCTCAACATCTTAGGGAAAAGCATAGATACCTAACGTAGAGGTTGAGGAGGATAATTAAACATTAATGGAAGCTGGTTATGGGGAAGATGAAAATATTGGTGCATTATTATGTGGACAATTTTGTGAAGAGTTCAATCATTATTCTCCTGACGATGAAAATGTGGCTCCGCAACAACCATGCGAGGTGGTTCAATCTCCTAATCGAAGTTGTCAGCCTATAGTGGATGTAAATGTCACTCCAACATTTCAAACTACAAAAACTCTTGCATCAACGCAATGTAGAAATCCTAAACACATACAAGTGGAAAAGAGTGAATTGACTTCCATGGAAGGTAAGGTGCCTAAACGCACTATCCTTCGTCATTGTTCTCAAATAATGAAACAATATTTTGATAAAAAAAATGAAGCAGGTAAATGTCAATATCTTTTTATCTTTGATTAAATCTAGGAGTATGGAAACTGTTAGAATAAATTTAGGTAGAAGAACATTGAATAATATCTAATCAAGTAATCACATCGTGAAATCTCTTGCTGTTGCATTCACATTGATTGGTAAAAAAACTTGTTCACAGGACTGTAGTGTGGATCGCCGTGTCTTGGTTGAATCAATTGTAAGTAGATCCACAAGACAAAGTTGTTTACTTAAATGCACATCACAAATTGTGCCTTTACATCCAAAGGGACTTAAAAAATATTCAGTAAGAAGATATAGCCTTGATGTAGAGGGAACAATGGAAACATTATGGGCATTTAGCAGTAAGTTTCCTTGTAACGACATGAAGTTAGTCGAAGCAGTGAAGGGACTAGTGCACACATTTTGACAAGATAACACTAGGCCTTCTTCTAACACAAAAGATGTTTTAAAACACTATAGGGGTTCTATGAATAATGAACTGTATGTTAAACATTATCTTGACATGAAACAAACTCAATTTTTCAAGATGTTTAAAATTTCCCACGTAGAGCTAAGGATCGGGAAATGATATTTTGAAAAATGCAAGCCTTGGTATGTTAGAATCAATACCATCTAGAACACTTGTTGTTGTAGGTACCACATAGAATTTGATATATACTATTATACATTTTCACATATACATGATTTTTTGCATCCTAACCATGTGCAGGAATGCTCAAGTACAATACCGCCAATGTGTTCGAGGCAAGACGGGAAAACACATTACGTAAAACAATGTGTAGAGGGTTCTTACAAGAAATGTGGCGGCCTATCATTATGGTCTGATTCCATCCATGAGAGTGAAGATCAACCATTCGAGAATACAATTATCGAGAAACAAAACTATCAGTATGAGACATATCAGCTACATGATGGGAAATAAAGCAAGAAGATTAAATTGGTGACTTCACATGTGAAAATCTACATGAATAATACTCATTTAAATGACTATATTGTTTATGATGTTTTATAACATTGTTTATTAACATAAATTAATATTCATGTAAATATTTGTATGTTGTTTTATAACATTGTTTATTTTGTTTCCCACCAGGTGCAAGTATGTGAATTTATTTCAGAGTTCCATGGAAATGTCCAACAATACATTCAACATGTAGATATGGCACGGTGGCAAGATGAGAAATTCAGAATATGCCGAGACACCTTCCCTCTCGGAACAATACTATAAGTATTTGACTTTGCATAAAATTACACCCTACAACCACAAAATGAAATAAAAAGTCAATACTATCACTCAGAGCAGGTGAGCATAATGGTCCATATCACTTATCGACATGGGCCAGATAGAAATGAATAGAAACATGTGATATTGAAAGAAGGTCACTTCTACATAAGTCATGAACGGACCCATGACATCCATTACGTGCAACATTTATTTAAATTATTTTATGAGCATGCAATAGATATGGATATACAGTTTTGTCATCATTTGATTTGGTTAGATGGTTGTGCTGGTCAGTTCAAGAATGCACGTGTATTTCAATGGTTGTGTTTGTTGCACATAAAATACAAGGTGCCACATATATTGAACTACTTTGAAACTGGTCATGGAAAAATACATCATGATGGCACTAGTGCATGCATAAAAATGCCCTTATAAGAGAAGAGATGAAGTTTATAGGTTCTGGCCTTTGAGACTCTACATCTATAGTGAAATGGTGTGCATCTATGATGGGAGAACAAGAAACAAGGAAAAACCTAGTGCGAAGAATATTCTAGGAGGTAACAAATGTGGACCGATCCAACACACATCGGCTGAACACAGTGCATGGAACTCGATAGTTTCATTCAATTATAAGATTAGACAACTCGACCCTTCAATTATAAGATAGCATCGATGAATGGGATGATTGTGAGTATACAGATACGGTTGATACATGGGATCAAGTGAAAATTTCCACCGATTTGAAGGGGGGTAATGAAATAGACCTAGTAGAAGATGATTAGACATATATTTCTATAGACTATGATCACATATTGGATCTCATACAAGCAAGTACAAAAAAGTAAATTTGTGGCACCTAAATCACTACAAGCCTTTACATATAAAGAAATTTTATGTATGTTACATGCAAGACCTTTTTTAATAAATGTATTGTTTACTCAACCTATTTCCTTTCATAGGTCAGATATATGTAGTGGTTTCCCCAAAAAATAATGAATGGGGTTCTGACTATTGGTTGACTCGTTGCTTAGAGGGGAAACAAACCATTCTCGAACCTATTATAGATGATGAAAATATTGAATTCCCAACTAGATCTATGGTTATAAAAGAGGAGTACTTGACACTAGCAGCACAATAGAAAAGGAAGGGTGGGTATGTATATTAGGATTATATACCAGGAGCTATTGTATACCACTTCACCAACCTGGTAGTTGGTATAAACATCAAGTTGCACACACTTTCAAACAAAACTAGGTCACATGTACGATACTTGCTACCTCATTTAGAGCATGAGAGATTGATGGACACCATCGGTAATAGAGATGATACAGATGGCCTACTTGAGTGAGTGCATTGTTAGGTGTTACTAAATTTTCTAGTGTGGCTAGATTGTCAGGTGCATTATTTAAAATTTAAAGTGTGTGCTGAAGAACAATTTCAATACAATTCACCTATACAATTTTAATAGTAACCTATGATTGACGAATAACATTCAAAGACATCCTATTATTCACTGTATACTGGATAGTATAAACACGATCCTACATCCTTAGGTGAGTTATCTATAAATAATGTTTGCACAATTTTATTTGGTTCTCTTTATTTTCTAACGAGAGAAGTAATGTTTAGCCTTTCGTGTGCTTGGGATACAAACATGATCTATGGCAATTTGGAGGCGCCAAGAACTAACAGTTTCTTTACAAACCACCAAATAGAATTTGGAAAATACCATGCTCTAGAGTTGTTGCAATTTACTTTTAATGAATACTTTTTATATTAATGCACATTTAATTATATTTGTGGGTCAACTCTTGGAACTATTGCATTGGTGGATCAACACTGAAAAAAACTCCACCGTGTGACTATTGGTAGTGTTCCCATATTAGCCTTGCCAATACACACGTGCAGGAGCCAACGAAATACAATTATGCTGCTCTGTTTGGTTTTTTTCTCTAGGACGAAAAGTCATTGGGTGTCTGTGAACCAAATTTTGAGGTGACTCTCAACTGGACATAAACCGACAATTGGAGGTCGAATCGATGAATCGCCAACTTCCTTGGTCTCTTGGAATGCGATTACATCTAGGGGGGGCTCTACAACTTATTTTCATTTCTCAGTGATTACATTGTGCATTGATTTCACATATTAGGGCTTTGCTCAGTTTCCTTGAATGCAACTTTTGCATTGGTGGGTCAACTCTACAAAAAAATTCACAATGGGACTATTGGTAGTGTTTTCATATCGTCCTTGCCTATACACACCTACAGGAACCAATGACATGCAATTATGCTACTCCGTTTGGGTTTTTGCTCCAATACCAAAAGTCACCAAGTGTCCCTGAACCACATTTTGAGGCAACTTTCAACTAGACATAAATCGATAACGGAAGGTCGGGTCAATGAAACATTGACTCTGTTGGTCTCCTGTAATGTGAATACATCTAGGGGGCCCTATCCATCCTATTTTCATTTCCGAGTGACTGCATTGTGCATTGATTTCATAAACTAGGGTTTTGTTCGGTTTCCTTGAATGCAATTCTTGCATTGGTGGTTCAACTTGCAAAAAAATCCACCGTGTGACTATTGGTAGTGTTTCCATATCATCCTTTCCCATACACACCTGCAGGAGCCAACAACATGCAATTATGATGCTCAGTTTGGTTTTTCTCTCTAGAATCAAAAGTCACCAAGTGTCCCTAAACCACATTTTGAGGTGACTTTCAATAGGACATAAATCGACATCCAGAGGTCGGATCGACAAACCGTCGATTTCGTTGGTCTCCTAGCATGAAAATACATATACGGGGGCCTCTCCATCATGTTTTCAATGTTTGGTGACTACATTGTGCATTGATTTCATAAACTAGGGTTTTGGTCAGTTTCCTGGAATGGAACTCTTGCATTGGTGGTTCAACTTTGCAAAAAACTCCACCGTGTGACTATTGGTATTGTTTCCATATCTACCTTTCCCATACACACCTGTAGGAGCCAACGACATGCAATTATGTTGCTCCATTTAGTTTTTCTCTCTAGGACCAAAAGTCACCAATTGTCCTTGAACCACATTTTGAGGCGACTTTCAACTGGACATAAATATTCAACCGGAAGTCGGATCGATGAACCGTCGACTCCCTTGGTCTCCTAGAATGCGAATACAACTAGGGGTCTCTCTGCAGCCTTTTTGCATTGTAAAATTTACACATAAGTATTTCTTTGTAAAATATAACATGTAAAATTAGTGAAACACTTGTTTCTAATGTGCAAATTATATAATTATATATATATATATATATATATATATATACATATACATACTTACTATATATATTTTAGATAGTTTAACTAAATAATTTTTAACCATGTAATAACATACATAAAATAGGAAATATAAAATATAACTTAAAATATTATTAATGCTTCATTCAAAATTACATAAATAAACTATAAATATACTTATATTAAAAAGCTATAAAAGATTAATAATAAAAAATATATAGTTATACAAATTTAATATAAGCATTGTGCAAGATATAAATTATTCGTCATGAAACTTCAAATGAATATAAAAATATGA
>LPNX011182299.1:3513-17053 GCA_001517045.1 Pseudotsuga menziesii | reverse complement strand
AGAGAGAGAGAGAGAGAGAGAGAGAAATATATATATATATATATATATTCCATTGAAAATAGCTTGGGTGGATTGGAGATTTCACTACAACAAAACTTGTGATTAAGGTCTCTTTTAGCTTCCTTTTTAGTGTCCACTATCACTTTTAGTGTATTTTTCATCATTTTTTGGACAAAGTGGACGCTTTTCCATAGGATGGCGCTTTTAATGGCGTTATTTGCGTCCCTTTTTAAAATATGGCGCTATTTTGGATGCTAATTAGCATCCCAATTAGCATCCCAATTAGCATACCAATTAGCATCCCAATTAGTGTCCCAATTAGCGTCCCTTTTTAAAATTTGGCGCTATTTTAGGTGCTATTTAGCATCCCAAATAACATCCCAATTAACGTCCCAATTAGTGTCCCAATTAGAATCCCAATTAGAAACCCAATTAGCGTCCCAATTAGCATCCCAATCGACGTCCCTTTTTAAAAGTTGGCGCTATTTGGGATGCTAATTAGCATCCCAATTAACGTCCCAATTAGCATCCCAATTGGCATCACAATTATCATCCCAATTAGCATCCCAATTAACGTCCAAAAAAGCATCCCATAACGCCCAGAATAGCCTCCAAAAAAATGTCCTGAATAACATAGCACCATATATTAATCCAAGGTTAGTGACAAGAATTGCGCAATGAATTTAGGCAGGAAAAACATCCAACATAACTCCAAGTATAGAGCTAGGAATTGCAACTATAAAGTATCGAACATAGTGCCAGGTATAGAGCCATGTATAGCACCTGGAATAATGTCAGAAATTTCGAAAGGAACCCCACTAGGAATTGCACTAGGTTTATAGCTAGGAATTATGGTCGCAAAACGTCTGACATAACTTCATATATATCAATGTCAATGTCCATGATCATGATTCATGTGATAGTGCTGTTGGATCTTGATTTATTATAGTGACACCTAAATGATCGTAATCATGGAAGTTTTGGATATTGATTAATCCTAATGAGGGGTAAATTATCTTAATGTCACCTAAATTGCTCTAATGGCATTTGAGTGTCTCCAACAACATTTGATAGACCCTAATTGCATCTGATTGGCCTTAACAACATGATGATGATGCACTACAATAATAATGATTTGATAAGTATAAGACTATATCATCCATTCTTGTGAGGTAGTAGGGCTCCTTGCTCATTATTATCGTAATTATATTGATGATGACATTGATGATGACTACGATGACGACAATGATGTTGATTTATTGTATGATGATGACGATGATGTGGATGTCAATGATGATTATGCACGTGGTAGCACTTTTGGATGATAATTGATTATAATGGAACCTAAATGTCTATAACGATGTCTAAATGAACCTATCATTTTCAAAATGACTGTAATGACATATAAATGACCTTAACAATTACATGAAATGAATCCTAATGGTGATGAGTGATTAAGAACACTAATGGCATATGAGTGACCATAATGACAATGATGACAATGATCTTGTTGATGATGTACTTAATGCTGACGATGATGATGATAATGAGGATGACGATCAATATGATGTTAATGTACCATATGGAATTGATGATGATGATGATGATGATGACAACGTCGATGTCCACGATGATGATGCATGTCATAATATTTCTGGATATTACATGACTTGAGATATTGGAGTTAATAACAAGTAATAGAGGTTGTGAGGTGTTGACCATAAAAACATTGTTAGCCATTGGTTTTTACATTAACTAATATGTGTTAGGATTATTAATCCCTCCTTATCCAAATTTGGTCATATTTCTAAATCAGGAGTCATGTCTAAATCGGGAGTCAATCTAGTCTATTTATAGTCATTAGCACCATTGGGTCCACTTGGCCTAATTGGGGAACATGTTTCAGTTACTAAAGTGTGGGGAACACTAATTGAGGCTTAATGCCACTGATTTCACTTAATTGCATCAGTTTAGGATCCTCCTATACCAATCCCTACAATTTAGGAGCCACTAGGAGTGCCGAAACCAACCAAGGTCAATTCAGTTCAGTTAATGACTAGTCAAGCTAAGTTAGGAGTCAGTTACATTCAGTTCTAGTCCTCTACATTCACTTAGCGCAAGTTTTATTTGATTGCACTCATAAGGGGCACATTTCTCACCTACCATAGTCAGTTAGCCTTAGTCAACACTAAATGTAACACTTGAGTTGTGTTTTAGAGATCCGATGAACTCCGGTTATGGTTTAGACAAGGTCAATTAACTACTGAGTCCTTCTATAGTGATTTAGACAAGGTCTTAGTTACCTATAGTCAAGTACAGTCTATCAATTCAAATTTCCTCATGTGGATTTGAATTTCATGTGGCTATTAAAGCCATTATAATTATTATCTGATTCCTTTTTTTTTAATGAAAGCATTCACAGCTGCAAGCCATTTTTGCATTGTTTCATTCTTCAATTGCTAAGTAAATTGTGTGATCTATTTTGTGAGTTGTGTGTTTGTCCATAGATGTATGTGCTCAATTTAATAATATGGCCATTGGGTTTAGTAGTTCCCCCACCCCCAACCCCCCCACCTCCTTGCAGAAAGGTAGTACAATACCACCTATCATGGTGCTACAAAAATGTCACCCTACAAGGTTGTTTTGGACAACCCTCCCCATCCATACCCTCATTTTTACAAGAACATCCAAGGCACAAGAAATGGATATCAATCTTAACAAAAAATATACCTTTATTTGTACTCTTAAGGACATGTTGGTCTTGGTTTAAAATGGAATGAAGCAACAAGCATTTTAATAATGGTCATAGTGTTAATTTGAAGAAGTGGATCAAATTTGTATACATCTTTGACCTTATAAGCAGACATCTCTCAAGGAAAAAATAAATTAGTTGCTCAAGTTTTATGGCCCCTATCAAATGTTTCAGCATTACGCTAGACTATTAACCAATGTTTGATTCCTATCAAAACCCCAAATTTTCCGAAAAAATTTAAATTTTTTAAAACACAGATAAATTTCATAAGTACAGTCAACTAATTGTTTAATTAGTTATATGTTAATGAATTCGTTTCTGAATTATCTATTTGATTATGTTTATTCTACAGAACAATTCTTTTTCAGTTTAATGACTTGTTTTTCTTTGCGACCACAAGGTGGAACTGTCATGATATTCCGGGCTTACTTAGCTTCCGAGCTAAGCAGAAAGTTTTCCTGTTCTTACAGACTTACAGGTAAGAAGTTCAGGTGCTGCTTGTCAAAAATTCTAAAGCATTCAGATATAAGTTCAACACATAATAATAGCTCAGTAAAAGAATATAAATGTTATTCAAATTCAAGTGCTTTATGAGGTAAAACTTTAAGTCATTATTCTTTCTAAAGACGTCATAAATTACGAGATCTAGTTCTATCCGTGTTAATGACAGTTGCTCTCTTTCTCTGGTTGTAGTTTATAGTTCTTAATGAGTACCTAACACTACGATGCTTACCAAGGTTTACCATGGTTTTCGTGTGTACACGTCTTAAATCTTTCTTTACATGCAGGTTAAAAAGATGGAAAAATTATTATGTTAAGAGTCTATCTTAGATTATGAATCTTTACCACGCCTGTCATGTTAGATTTGATTACCCCATGGGATAAGAAAGTAATGTGCACAAAAGAGTTTTTATATTTTTATCTTATCTTTCAAAGCCTGTAGTTTCAAAGGAATTATATACTACTTCAAATAGACTATCATAGTGTTGATAATTGATTTCCTCTACACATACTTTGCTGGAAAATATTATCTATTTAAGGTTAATATATCATTATAATTTCAATGTCAAGCCCTTAAACAATTTAAGGCCTAACATGCTCAAAATACAGACTTTACTAGTTTGTTGTTTGAACATTCAAAAGTGAATGAGGTTAATAATGAAAAGAAGGTTATTACCCAAAATTGATCTTATGAATTTCTTTCATAAACCTCAACTAGTATAACTTGGATAGAGTTATAGTTGTTTTAAATAAATGATGCCATAATTTGTGATGACAAGGGATTATAAGATATACCGTGCCCATAAAAGTTTATGGGTTACTCTTGGGTTAAAGATTTATACTCTTTTATTACATCATCCCTTGTTGGTATAATATGCTAGGTAGCAATATTTACATCATTGCTAGGTTATATTAGTTTGTTTAACAAATAGTTGCATACCAAAATAGTATTCGACTTCCATTAATTTTATAAATTTCTTTTATAACATTATTATGGCACACCCTTGAATAGAATTATCGTTTGAGTGAAAAAATGCTATGTATAAATAAAAGGTGCAATGTATAATGCAAGGGGTTGTCAAACAGACCATAATCCATGATGAGTTACAGTTTAACCTTTTTCCAAGAGTTATAATTGTGTGAAAGATTATATATTATATTTGTATAATGATGGATTATATGATTCCCCACGCCTTTGATGATTTTAAGGAATAGTTTTATAGTGATCATCCTTTATTTACCATGCAACGTATATGACAGGTTGACCTCGGGCTAAAGGTTATGGTAGAACCTTCGACACAGCAAGAAATGATTGGAGAAAAAATACTTGTGAAGGAACGTTCGCTGGGACTATAGACTTATACCCACATCATGCAAATCATTTGTTGACTAACGTGGCATCGTTTTGGCCATGTGTTGCATAGTTAAAAGCACTGCACTGAACCCTAGCTTGTCATTAGCTTCATCGCCTTCGGCCTCCTGCCGCTCTACTGCGAGGTTCTCGTCTGCACTGTCACTTGCACTTGATGTTGGTAGTCTTCTTGCTTATTTTATTCCTTGTGAGATTGTCCCAAATGCACAGTAGAGAAGTACTGTCACCAAAATGTCTGCTGCTTGGACATAGGCCAGTGGTTCTTCCTTCAGGGTTTCACCACCATAGCTAGTTTAATCCTGAATCTTTAGACTATAAGGAGTTCTTTCCTCCTTGGCCTGGCACTAAGAGTCGTGGTCTTTCAAATTAGAGTTGCTGGGGGCATAGGGTTTCGTAGTGAACTATGTTTTGTGTTGGGTTGAGAATCATTACGGATCTAGGGTTTATACCTTGTCGTGCCGGTGACAAAAACTCTCTGTTGTCATTAGTTGATCCTGTGTAGTAACACTGTCTTCCTTGCAGCTGATGAAAAGCTTACTCCTACTCGTGTTGGTGGTAGCGCTTCTTCTCGCAGGTGGTTACATTTCGGTGAAATTTTGAGGTAAGCAACACGATTTACAGTTTTTGATTTTCATTGCATAGTTGTTTATTATCTAATAATTTGATTTCAATACATGATATTAACAACAATATGTGTGATGATTCCCAGGTGCGAACCTACCTCTCTCTCTCTGCGTAGCTGGTGCGAGGCTGTGGCGACTTGCTGGTTCACGGTAAGCCTTGGATATCCATGGCAAATACTCCTTGTTTGGTCCCTTATGGGGCATTTGTGGGTTGGTCGCCGTGGCCTGCAACCCTTGCGGTTTTGGTTCCAATGGGTTGACTGGTTTGCTCTTTGTTTGTTGATACTAAACCCCTTTCCTTGTGTGGGGCTTCCAGCTTAGGCCGTGACTGTAAATTTTGAACTAGTTCTGATTATTGTGTATATATATATAACTAATGGAAATGCTGTAAAAGCCTCACTCTGTGGATTTTGTTTAAGGCCGTGAGTACATATACTGAATTAGACTATTTCAGTTTTGTTAACTCTGTTGTATATTTTAATGCTAGTAGGGTTCAACCCTAACTCGAAAATATATAATAAGTATTTACTCTTTCTTTAAAGAAAAGAACATCTTTTATTTATAATGCACTTCAGTAATTTGTTGGGTTATTGTTTATGTTGTATAATGGTTGGTTAAGCTCTGTGAATTGAGCATTTTAATTCTCTGTTGGTTATTTCCTGCGCGTTAATGCAAATGGGTTTTTACCCTGTAATATTATTTAATTTTCAATTGCTAGGATTTTGTACATGGTTTTTATATTAGATAACTTCATTATAAAAGAATTTATAAAGGTTGTTAAATAACTTTTAACCTTCAGAATAGAAGGTCTTTATGTTTTTAATGATGTACTTATGTAACTATCAGTTACATCCTTTGAGTACATAATTTATATTTTATATAATGTTTACTATTATAGAATGAGAACATTACTTTACTGACTTATTAATACTGTTACTATAAATATACACATTATTTATGTATTTAGTTTGTTTATAGATATAAAATAATAAAATGCTTTGTCATTTTAATCCTATACTATCTATACTAAATATTTTATGTGCGGTCCCTTCAGTATTCGGTATTATTCTATTTAGGTTATAAAACTAGTATTTATAATATAACAGAAAGAATAAGACTATCTATGTATTGACCTATAAACTATATGTTAGTATTTGTTTAATTTTCTAAAAGGTAGGATAGTATTTATATAATTTAGTTAGATAAAATGAAGAAGTTATTTACATTGCAGTGTAATTAAAAATCTTACATCTATTAGTTTTGGCTCTAGAAGTAAATCTAAAATAAAATAGTCTATCCTCCCTCACAGTGCGAATGCTATGAAAGAAGAATACAGTAATTATTTATTCTATACAGAAAAGAAATAAACTGTAGAAATGAATGGCATTCTAAAAAAAATAACCCAATACTACATATTTTAACCTTTATATATACTCTTCTTTTGTTTCAAGTAGATAAAAAGGTTTCGAAAATGAATACTGTAAAAGGAACTGTTCATTTACCAAACATACTACTAACAGTTAAAAAAAGATATAACTTCTTTCTTTGATTCTAAATATGTCATTCATAGTCTAGGTGTCTAACCCTAATCCTTCTCCATACACAGAATGCTATTTCTTCTGATAATAAAATAAAAATAAACCTTATCTTAATCAAACTAACATTTTATTCTATAATTGCATCATACATCCTTTATCTAACTTCACCACCTGTGCTGGAGTACGAGCTGGATCACTCCAGATGAGGAAAAACACAGGTAGGGTTTGTTTCTCATTAAACATAATTTCATTACTAAACAAACTGAGTTATCCTATCCTCTAAGTTTCTACATCATAAACTACAAATGCATCATTCCATCATACACAGATAATAAAACAGAAATTAAATAACAACAGAACCTGTTCTTAGAGCTTGGTCAACAACAGCAATGGGAGGCTGTTCCTCCCTACCAACTCCTGGAGAGCGCTCAAATAGAAACTCCTCAAGACCCCCGAGCATGCTCTGGTCTCCTTGGCTAGAACTAGGTGCAGCAATAATCAAGTACCAGTCTTGAGACTCAATACCAATCCTGAACTTATTAGTAAATTTCTCTCAGCTAGCAAGCTGTATCAGACCAATTTACTGCGGTTTTTCTCTCAGAACACCTTCCTTAAAGTTTTCCCTTTTCCCCAATGAATTCCTTGAAGTGCATTCCTCCTAAATGATTCTTCTCCTGGAAATATCTGAGCAGCCTCAGCTCTCTACATTGGGTACTTTTAAAATATTGCCTAGGTCTTTTTGGGTTCGTTGTCATTTATTGAGCCACCTTCTCTGATCCCACTTTCTTGGGGGATCATGACCCCAAATGTAGGGAAGTTGCCACCTACAACATAGGAAGTGTTTGAGGATGCTACCACTTGTCTTTTGCTCTCCACCTAGTTCTTTCCACCATTTTGACCAGTAACACTCTTATTAACAGCTCTCCCAAGCTATTGTCTCCACTTTTTATTTATTAAAAATAAAATATTCAAAATTACATTCCACTTGTTTTGACTTTGTTGAGTCATCAGTTCCTACTTAGCATTAAATTTAACATAATGTCTTAGAAAATCAAATTAAAACAATTAACATTATTTTAAAAAATTGGGGTATGTGACATACACACCCCCTTAAAATGTAACATCGTCCTCAATGTTACTTATTCTTCATCCTCTGCAGTCCCCTGGAACAGATTCGGGTATGCTTCCCGCATCTTACTTTCCAGTTCCCAAGTGGCCTCTTCAGGACTAAGGTGCTTCCATTGCACCTTCGCCTGTCCAATGGTGCAGTTCCGCAGTGTAATTTCCCTCCTCCTGAGGATACAGTCCGGTACCACCAGAATTTTTCCTTCTGGTTCCACCTGTACAACATTCCAATCAACCACATGAGTAGCATCATGAACATACTTCTTCAAAATAGGGATATGAAAAATATTATGCACTTTCAAGTTAGGTGGTAATGCTAGCTGATATGCAACTTGACCAATCCTAGACAAAATTTCGAATGGACCACAGTAACGTGGTGCTAGCTTTGCACAACTCCCCAGTCTTAGAGAGATTTTCTTTGGCCATACCTTGATGAACACATGTTCACCTACCTGGAACTCCTTTGGAGTTCTTTTCAAATATGCTTGACTCTTTTTGCCGATCCTGTGCCACCTTCAAATTTCCCTACACTTGCTTCACAATTTCCTCCATTTCCTTCAACAATTCTGGTCCTAACACCAATCTATCTACTGGATTATTCCAAGAGATATGAGTGTTGCATTTATGTCCATATAAAATTTCAAATGGACTAAATTTAGCTGATGACTGATAATTAATGTTATATGCGAACTCTGCTAGATGTAAGTAGTCTTCCCACTTACCTGGCTGATCTTTCACATACATCCTCAATAAATCCTCTAGCACCTGATTTACTCTTTCAGTATGTCCATCTGTTTGAGGATGGAAGGAGGTACTGAAATTCAATGTTGTATTTAATCCCTTAAACAAGGACTTCCAAAAATTTCCTATGAATTTAGGATCCATGTCTGAGATTATAACCTTCGGTACTCGATGTAACCAAAAAATATGCTTTAAGAAGATATCAGCTATATTGGCAGCCTTGTAAGTAGTTTTAAAACGAATAAAATGTGTTGCCTTGCTTAACTTGTCAACCACCACCATAATAGAGTCATTTTGATTCTGATTTCTGGGCAGTCCAGTAATAAAATCTAAGCTAATCACTTCCCATTTCTAGCTAGGAATAGGTAAAGGTTGTAGCAAACCAGTTGGATGTTGATGTTTGTTTTTTACCTGTTGACATTCTAAACACCTTGCAATGTATTCAGCTACCTCAGATTTCATGTTTGGCCAAAAATATTCTTTTCTTAACATGGTTACAGTCTTTTGATAACCTGGGTGTCTTGAATATGGTGTTTTATGGACTTTGTCCAGAATTAACAACTTAACCTTAGGAACATTAGGAACATACAGTTTATCTTTAAATAATAAAAATCAATTTTCATTTAAACTATAACCTTCTATTAAGCTTTCTGTAGGTTCTTATTTAGCTGTAATTTGCAATTTCTGATAAATTTCATCTTGTTTTACCCCTTCTTTAAGCTGCTCATTTAAATCAGAAGCATATGTGCTGATTGCTGCTGTATAGTTCAGCTTTTTGTTCCTGCTTAATGCATCAGCCACCTTATTTTCCTTACCCTTTATATGCTGGATTTTGAAATCATATTCACTTAAGAAGGCTAACCACCTTGCTTGTCTAGCGTTTAAATTAAGCTGATCTAGAAGATATTTCAGTCCTTTATTATCAGTCATTAAAATAAATTTCCTACCTATTAAATGATGTCGCCACATTTTTAAGGCGTGTATTACAGCTGCCAGTTCTAGATCGTAAGTTGCGTAATTCTTTTCATGAATTTTTAACTTCCTAGACTCATAGGAAATGACATGCCCATCTTGAGTTAGAACACCACCTAAGCCATCATTACAGGCATCAGTGCATACTACGAAGTCCTTATTAGGATCTGCTATTCTTAGAATAGGTGCACTAGTCAATAAGGTTTTTAATTTCTTAAAACTTTCCTCACATTTTGAGTTCCAATCAAATTCCTTGCCTTTCTTTTGCAAGGAAGTGATCGGATTTGCTGTTCTTGAAAATCCTTCAATGAATCTTCGATAATAACCGGTAATTCCCATGAATGACCTAACATCCGTTACATCTTTAGGAACTGACCAATCTTCGATTGCCCGAATCTTTTCAGGATCGACTGAAATTCCTTCCTTAGTCACTACGTGACCTAAGTACTGGATTTCATCCTTAAAGAAGTCACACTTACTAAATTTTGCGAAGAGTTGTTGTTCTCGCAATTCTTGTAAAATTATTTTTAGGTGTTCTTTATGTTCTTCTTCCATTTTAGAGAAAATTAGGATGTCATCGATAAACACGACCACAAACTTATCTAAATACTTATGCATTATATTATTCATTAAGCACATAAAGACAGCTGGGGCGTTGGTAAGCCCGAATGGCATTACGACGAACTCATAGTGTCCATATCTTGTTCTAAACGTTGTCTTGAAGATATATTCATCCTTAATTCTTACTTGATGATATCTTGACCTTAAGTCTATCTTTGAGAACATCGTGGCTCCACGTAGTTGATCAAACAGATCATCTATGTGGGGCAATGGATATCTATTTTTAATAGTCATCTCATTTAGTTGACGGTAGTCTATGCATAGTCGCATCGTTCTATCTTTCTTTTTAACAAAGATGACCGGTGCCCCCCAAGGAGACACACTAGGTCAAATGTACTTTTTATCAATTAACTCTTTTAACAGTGATTTTAGCTCATTAAGTTCTAAAATGTTCATTCGATAAGGAGCTTTTGAGCTAGGCACCACACCTGGTACCAGCTCAATGGTGAAATCCAACTCCCTCCTTGGAGGTAATCCTAGAATTTCTTCTGGGAATACGTCAGTATACTCTTTTAAAATAGGAATATCTTCTATTTTCAACTTATCTGTTTTATTTTTAACTTCCTCATCTATAATAGTTACTGCATATGCTTTACATCATTTTCTAATAGCTCTTTTAAGTTGTAAAGCAGAAATCTGCCTTATTATAGTTTTTCTAGGAATACCCTTAACCTTTACTGGTTGTTCATCACTATTTAAACACGTGAAAGTTTTATCGTAACAATTTAAAACTACCTTATGCTGCTCTAACCAATCCATGCCAATTAGTAAATCATATGAGCCAAGTGGAAAAACATTAAGTTTAACTGTAGTTTTAAATTCATCCATAAGTAAAGCACATTATTTCACAAAACAGGTTACTTTTCTTTTTGCCCCAGTGGCTAATTGAACTAACCAGGAATTCTCAAACTTATCGACAGACAACTTACATTTTTCCACTATATGAGGTGCAATGTAACTAATACTAGATCCTGGATCAATTAAAATGGTTACAGGGGTCTGATTAATCATACCTTACACTTCCACTATGTAAGTCTGATAGTTAGCTTGGCGGTTCTCCAAAGCTGCATTAATTTTGGGCATACTCCTCGCTAGTTCTCCAACGGTCATCTCCTCTTGCACAGTATGAATATTGCTGACTGACCTTTTCTAATTTGGACAGACCGAGGCATAGTGCGGGCCATTACATTCCCAGCACTTAACAGGCTCCTTACGTTCAAAACTCTTGGTAAAATTCCCATGGTTATTTGCAGCTTCCTTTCCCTTAAAATTATTCGAATTATTGGAAGTACCATTCCTATTTCCCTGGAAATTCTTATTGTTAGAATAATTTTTAGTCTTATTATTCTTGAAATTCCTATGGGGTACAAATTCCTTCTTCTTAAAATCAGGCTGATTGTTATTTTTCTTAGCCTTCCAGTTGGCTAAGCCTTCTTTCTTCCGGTTCTGCTCAAAACAAAAATTATTCTTCCTCATGGCTTCCTCCAGAGTCTTCGGGTTATCATACTCAATTCTGTCCTTAATATGATACCGTAGACAGCTGAGAAATCTCTACACTTTAGGTTTCTCGTCTACTAGGTAAGGTACATACCTAAGCAAGCTTAAGAATTTACTGTTCAAATCCTTCATAGTCATTGAACCTAACTTCAATTCATAAAACTCTTTAGCTCTTTCTTCGTAATATTGCTTGGACAAAAATTTCTTCTTGAAATACCTTTTAAAGGTACTCCAATTAACTTCTTTTTCTCTGATACCCTTGACTCTCTTTAGATCTTGCCACCATATATCAGCTTCTCCGGAGAGATTATATATTGCCATCCTTGCCTTTAACTGATTGGAGTAATTATATATATGAAAATACTTCTTCATCCCGGATAACCAGGACTCTGCTTCCTCCCCTTTTTCGGTCTCTCCATTAAAAGTTGGGGGCTTTATCTTTTTAAACTCCCCTGAAATTTCCTCATATGGTCTGTATTTCTTCTTTCTGTCATACAAATCAGCCTCACTACTGTCACTAGTAGTATGGTAACTTTGTCGTTCACCAAACCCTTCAGATGATGAACTACTTTCAGTTTTTGCCAGCTTCAACTTTTTAGATCTTCTTTGATGACTAACATCCTCAGATTCTGATCTTCTGCTCCTTTCTTCAGTTTGGAACTTTTCTATTAAAATTTGGTTCAATTCTTCCCGAGCCTTCAAAATCCTCTCATTCTCCCTCTTGACTGATTCCATTTCAGTCTTCAAATATTTTACAGTCTGCAACAGCTCTGAAGAGTTGGCAGTCACCTCTTCTAACATAGGTTCTCTGGGAAATTGTCTTGTTTCTATGTTTGGAGACTCCTCCTGTACATACTCTCCTAGATTTTCCATACCTTCCTGTTAAACTTTAGAAAAAGGAAATTTTCTGTTCTTAACATAAAACAAAATATATGTTAGCATCTTATTTTAATTTACTGTTCTATGAAAGCTAGTTGGGTTGCATCAAGGCCTAGTGTTTGAACCTTGTGCTCTGATACCACATGTCAAAACCCCAATTTTTTCGAAAAATTTTAAATTTTTTAAAACACAGATAAATTTCATAAGTACAGTCAAATAATTGTTTAATTAGTTATATGTTAATGAATTCGTTTCTGAATTATCTATTTGATTATGTTTATTCTACAGAACAATTCTTTTTCAGTTTAATGACTTGTTTTTCTTTGCGACCACAAGGTGGAACTATCATGATATTTCGGGCTTACTTAGCTTCCGAGCTAACGCAGAAAGTTTTCCTGTTCTTACAAACTTACAGGTAAGAAGTTCGGGTACTGCTTGTCAAAAATTCTAAAGCATTCATATATAAGTTCAACGCATAATAATAGCTCAGTAAAAGAATATAAATGTTATTCAAATTCAAGTGCTTTATGAGGTAAAACTTTAAGTCATTATTCTTTCTAAAGACGTCATAGATTACGAGATCCAATTCTATCCGTGTTAATGACAGTTTCTCTCTTTCTCTGGTTGTAGTTTATAGTTCTTATTGAGTAACTAACACTACGACGCTTACCAAGGTTTACCATGGTTGTCGTGTGTACACGTCTTAAATATTTCTTTACATGCAGGTTAAAAAGATGGAAAAATTATTATGTTAAGAGTCTATCTTAGATTATGAATCTTTACCACGCCTGTCTTGTTAGATTTGATTACCCCATGGGATAAGAAAGTAATGCGCACAAAAGAGTTTTTATATTTTTATCTTATCTTTAAAAGCCTATAGTTTCAAAGGAATTATATACTACTTCAAATAGACTATCGG
>LPNX011182284.1:68776-102616 GCA_001517045.1 Pseudotsuga menziesii | reverse complement strand
AACCGTTATCTACAGTTAGATAACGAGATTATTAACTAGATTTTACTAACTAATAACTAAAATATTATTTACAAGTAATCCCGAAGGATTATTCAACAAGATTAAAGTGATCATATTCATGTCCAATACATAAATTTGTGAAAATTTCCATAGAAATCACTTTGAACGGATATCAATGCTTATATGTCTGGCCATTAGGGAACATGCAACGAAATACGATAACCATTCTATGTATTTTCGATCTTGAATTGATCCAACACAGTCTTGCTCTTTAATCCTTGGCTCCAGAAAACTGCCATGAATTCCTCAAACTTATATCCTCTGTACAGAGCTGGATGCTCTTCGTCAACCATGGAGGGCGCGGGAGCAATGAAGGCATCGTTTGAAGGGCCATAGAACGTAGGAATTGATATACGTGCAGTGGAGGCGTTTGTTACTGCTCGATGCTCAACACTCCTAAATCTACCATTGCTCACAACCTATTTATATATATTCAAATTCAAACCAGACACCCACAAAAAAAATAAAATCAGTATTAATACCATCAAGATGTGCAGAAAGGAAATCTGTATTATCTTAGTGGGGTTTTTTGCTTCTTCTAACCTGCAGTTGATCTGCCAGATTGACAACAAAGGCGTTAGCTAAGGGTTCTACAGCAACCCAATTTCCATTCTTGAGTACTTGCAGGCCATTTACATTGCCTTGCATTAAAACAGTGATGCCATCTGGATCAGAATGGCGTGGCAAACCAAACGTAAGATCTGGGTCTGGGCATGATGGATAGTAATTTGTAAGCATCACTTGGGAGTGTTTTCCGAAAACTCTGTTCAAGTGATCAGAATCCAAGCCCAGAGCTTCAGAAATCGCAGCCAGCAGCCTTAGAACTAGGCCTCTCACCTCTGTAGCGTATTTGCCAGCAATTTCTCTGGAAACAAAAATATATAGATATGTTACTACAAGGGTTACTACATGTCTTGTGAAAGAGAACAGAATCTGTTGCCTGCCTGCCTACCTGTAGGCTGCAGGTTTTTGAGGCCAAGAGGCCATGACTTCCTCGAGAGGATGACAAGGGTGCCTCATATAGTCCCTCCAGTGAAGGACTTTATCTTTGCGAATATTGAAACTTGTAGAAACCCGAACTAGCTGCTTTCGGTCCTCTGAGTAGAGGCATGCTCTGTCTTCCACAGGCATTTCGAAGAATTCTTTGGCGATCGCCATCATGCTTTTCATGACCGTCTCTGGCACACCGTGGTTCACTATCTGTAAAATTACAAAAATCTACATGATTTTAGTATTAAACTTCAACCAATCATCCATTCATTATCAAAACGTCTGAGACTGTTTACATTTTACAATCAACCAACCCACTCAACAGAGTTTGGGAGTTTGAGTGATGAACAACCCTTTTTGGCTTTGGCTGCTATTTTTTGTAAGATTCAAACCCTCATGGGTGATGTCTGTAACAGTACTTGTGTAAGCAGTAGCTATTGTAACTTTTAAGTTTGCGTTGAGGGACTAAAAAGCCTGGAGATGCATTTAAGATAAATCAATGCTATAAGCCTCATACATCTCTGACCATTTATTGTGAGCATCCTTGATGGGACTATAACAAGCCTTGTTTAGTCAGCTGCTATCATAACTATTAGTCCAGAAAAAAAAAGTATTGAACATAACATGGATGGATGGTTGAACATGTACCTGGAAAAATCCGTCCTCCTCACATACACGTCGGATTTCTTGGATTACCCTGGTTCTGTTAGGGCCATCCAGATCTTTGAGGTCCACCACTGGAATGCTCTCTGAGTAACAAGAGACCTGATCAGATATCATCTGTGGGCGTTCATGTGGAGGCAGGATATATTTGTCATGCACTTGAAGATTGTTTGTTCCATTGGACATGAGCTTTTCAATAATACCTTGGAGATCATCTGCGTAGTTCTGGACTTGTGGTACTGTAGATGACATCTCTGCAGCTGTAGATTGAAGAGTGCTCTGCAAAATTTTGGAACACAGGAGATTGGAAATCGGGTGTTGGTAAGAGGAAGTATTGGGCGCAGGGTTGGGCTTATAAGATCGAGTTTAAGGGGAGGGACATAGGAGCGGAGTAAGCTAGCTGTGGAGCAATCCTTCCTCATTGGACGGAGGAGGAACAAAGTTAGCGTTGACTTTGCTCCTCCTCAGTCCAATGGAGGGAGTTTTGCTCCACAGCTAGCTCACTCCCATAGGAGCGAGTAGGATTGGATTAGATTAGGGTTGGGTAGAGGCAACATTTGACTGACTTACGGGTGCATGGGCAGGAATACAAAATAAAATTAGAAGCGTAACTAACGGGTGGCTGGCCAGTGCTCATTCCATATTGCCGGCTGAGCAGCACTCGAGCGGATAAGTAGATAACATTTTCCTCTTTTTCTTTTCTGACAAGTCAAATTGGAATTGTCCACTCTCGGGAAAAGAGGCGTTTTATCAAATTTTAATCATTCACTGAGGAAGAAAATTAGTGTTTGAAAATTGATAATAATTATTTTAAATTAATAAATTAAAAAAAAAAAGCAAATTGTAATAATAGTTGGTATGATAAAATTATAAATATCACAACTATAAACCCATTTTAAAATATTGTATCTATTTTAATATTAAAATAATTATTTTAATAATTAAAATTATAATGAAAAAAATTGATAATCACAAAAAATTCAAATTTATAAAATGTTTTTTTATCACGTTTAATCACCATCATTTAAATATATAAAATGCTTTTTCTATCATTTCTCATTTTTTATTATATTGAATTATAATTACACATTAAGGTGTTTCAACAAGTGGGAGTCTACTCCTCGAAGTTAATGCTTTTTATTTTTTCATCCGTCGATATTTTCGTCTAACGATTTGAACAATCCCCATCGTTGATTAGGTTAGGTGCACAGTGGCACATGTCCCATCACCATCAATCCAAGAGTTGGAGCTTCCTTCACGCAATCGTTTTGCCAAAAGCCTGAAATTTGTGCAGTCCAGTTGGCCATTGCTGCTGCTGCTATCGGTAAGTTTGTTGTTTTGAATCGTTGGTACTGCAATTGCGTGCACGATTTTGAGCAAAAGAAAACTTTGGAAAGAGGGATGTTTTAATTGATGCTTAGTCCACGCCGAAGAGGAGTTCCAAGTCCATTTAGGATGCTCAGGACAAGCTATTCCTTTCGACATACAGTTTCTTGAAGTTTTTATTGTGTAGAATGCCTGGGTCCAGCATCTGAGCTGTCTAGATCCTCAACAATGCCGACAATGTTGTCTTTTCCACATAATTGACAAAATTAAAATAACGAATTATCTCACTACAAGCGTGAAAATAAATCCAACAATCCTAATTGCAGAAAGATCACCATTCTATGACCATGATGAAATCCTCAGACAATGAAATCAAAATTATACTTCAAACTCCAACAGACTTTAGCACCAATTCCACAGTAAATATAGCATACAAAGAAAAAACCATTCGTTGAATTATTGAAACACACATGTCAAACAACAAGCATATCGAAGTTGAGAATGGCAATGTCAGCTATAGGAAACAAAAGAACCAAAACTCAAACAACAATCCCCCAAACTAGAACTCACAATCACATAAAAAGATTCCTTAACCAACACACTCTTAGTGACCTTAGATTCCTCCTAGGAAAACTCGTCATATTCACGCAGAGCCCTATCCTAAACCCTAACCCTAAATTCTTAAAATTCCAAAACATCAACAAAAACCTCCTCTTGTTCATTTTATCCATGGAACCTCTACATCTTGCCATTGATGTTGTTGTCTCATTCTTGTGGGCGTGGGAGTGTGAAGCAAATTAGGTGGAAAAATAAAGACCATCTTAGCCTCAGAGACGATGGACATCCCAGAAGGGGTGAAAGTGGAAGTGAGGGAAAAACAAATCAAAGTTATAGGTGCTCATGGCACTGTCACGAGGAATTTCATGCACTTGAATCTTGATTTTCAGATCATGGAGGGTGGCAGAGAGTTGAAGGTGGACGCTTGGTTTGGATCCAGGAAAACCATGGCTTCCATTCGCATTGCTATCGTACAAACGAAAAATGTCAATGTGATGGGAGATCCTACTCGCCATTAAAGACTAGACAACAACCTACGAAAGAGCCATTACGCCCACAACAGTACCTGCTCTCCATCAAACACCAGACGACAATCTTTGAAAGAGCCACTGCACCCACAGTAGTAGCATGAATAAGCCCCTTCCCATCCTTCACTTCAAAGTTAGGTATAAGGTATTATAATTCTCCTTCCTCTCAGCTACTATGAAGTGGGATCTCTTTCCTCTCAGCTGCTGGAGTTGCCGATGGATCTCCCACAGACTCATGCTGTGGTGTTTGCTGGACTACAATAGAGACCTGAACACGTAAAGAAGAATCTCCATTTTATTGCTGCGATGAGCAATGATTCCTCAGAGCCATAAAAAAGAAGTTTTTACTCTAAACAAGAACATGAAATGAAAAGGTTTTACCTGTTGTTTCACCAACTCCTGGGCCAAACCAATTAGAGATTGTATTTCCTGTGAACCCTGTGAACATGGATGGCTCCAATGTCTGATTCAGGTTGAGATGAAGTTATCATCCCCTTCCTCTCAGCAGCTATGGAAGTGAGTGGGAAAGGACCTTTTCAGTGGCCATTTGCCAAATTACTCTGCCTCGCGACCATCCTTGCCCTGCAACACATGACTCCTTGCCCTCAAAAGGACAAGCCCTCTGGATGACTTGTCCTGCATTGCAAGATTTTCCCTAGCCTACTTGCCTGAATACTAGGGTATGTTAGGTGTTTCATTTTACGAATTATAACAGTAATAGCTTTCAGGTTCCATATCTAAGCCTGTGCATTGCAGTTCTGTATCCCCACACTCTTGATAATCCAATTTGAAAATCTAGATTATTCATGCTTACTGCACTATTTCTAGCTCCAGTGGTACTCTGATCTAAACCTATCATGCACAACCCTCCATCCCAAGTCACAGCGTTAGCTACAGATGGTTCTGGATTTCTAACCAAGTCGCGGCTTAAAGGTTAGCTGGGAATGAAGAGGTTAGATTTAATTTTTAGGATTTTTACTTTTTACCGTATGCAGGCCACCTAGCGATAACATAAAGTAACGTGTTTTGTACAGTGATACCAGCGATACCAGTGATACCATGAAGTAAAGTGTTCTACACAGCAATAACGTGTTCCACGTACTATGCATGCCATGTATCTACATTGTGTCGAGTGTAAGCATTTGATGGCCTCATTAACATCAAATAATTGCATTATTAAAGGTCGAGTCAACATTTGATGGCCTCATTAACATCAAATAATTGCATTATTCAACACTAATAGTGCAGTAATTGCTTCCATAATAGTAACCGTATACAGAGGACAAGAAACAACACTAATAGATTGCTAAGAGGTTGATGGCGCCATTAACATCAAATAATTGCATTATTAAAGGTCCACTCAACACTAATAATTTCATTATTAAAGGTCGAGTCAACACTAATAGTTTATTTCCTTCCAGAATTGTGACCTTATCATTGTTCATGGATATCTAATCTCTACATAAATTCAAAAATTCATAGAGTGTATTTTGAATCTTCAAGCTTAGCCTTGTTTTGAATCTCAACACTAATAATTTCATTATTAAAGGCCAAGTCAACACTAATAGTGTATTTCCTTCCAGAATTGTGAACTTATCATTGTTCATGGATATCTAATCTCTACATAAATTAAAAAATTCTTAGAGTGTATTTTGAATCTTCGAGCTTAGCCTTGTTTTGAATCAGAGTGAATTGATCTAACTCCACAAAATTAATGATAAAACTTCAAATCGCCTCACAGAAATTGTATTCATGGTTTGTGCTAAACTCTGCAAAATGATGGAATAGCCTACCTCTTAGGAAAATATAGAAAACTGCAAATCAACTGGGAGAAATGGTTCCAATCAAAGCTCTGCAATAGCTGACACTACGAAAATAGATTCCATGAGTACAATTTTCATGAGTTTTTCATCTTGTTAACCTAAAACCAACACATTCTAAACTTCGAAATCAAACTGATATTGAATCACACACGCCTAGCCCCGGGATTGCCAAATATTATGGATTTCTTAACTAATATTGATGCCTAGACCTTGGACTGCCAAATGTTATGGATTTCTTATTTCATGATTTTGATTATATTAAAAGCTCTAGGTTAGAAAGCAACTCAAACCTGATGCGGTAGAGACAACAGAGATTGGCCCTTACCTTATCGTACTAAACGGATCAACAGATCCTAGTAATGTGCACCTATTTGAATCCTCGGCGAGGCATTTCTCCTGTATGTTGCATAGTAGTATAATACCACATCAGCAGGTTGTCTAGGAACGCAACGCAATAGAGCCCTTAATAATATAGCTGAAGTTACTATAATCATTATACAATATAAATTCATTGACATAAAAAAAACTTAGATTATGTTATATCATAATGATTGAGAACATTTAATTTCTTTGTCAACTATTTATACAATCATTTCTTGTCTCCACATCAAAATTTTCTTCAGTCATTCAAATTCTAATCAATTTCCTTTTCGTTGTGGATAATCTTATCATAGTTGAACATTGCAAAATTTTGTTTTTTTAAATATATAATTTATAATTCACTTTGGTGAGAGTAAATTTTAGGTTTAAATTTTGTATTACAACATAGTTTTTTGTTTTTTGTTTTTTTAAATTTTTGTAGCTAATCAAAATAACCTTTTAGTTACTTTTCATCAAGTTTTTTTTTAAAGCTTTTTGAGTATATAAAAATACAATTTTAAAGCAAACCAAACAATTAGTCATTGTTTTTCCTTTTAAAATGAGATAAACTAAACATGGTTTCAATAGGTTTTAACCTTCATCAAATATTCCAAATCAAAACCAAATATCTAATATCTAAAACTGAGACCTTATGAATTGTTTTTGGGTGTATCTTTTAGTGAAAACTTGTACATTAGAGTGTGTAGTTTTGCTTTGCCCTGGGCAGCGAGTAATGTTAACATCAAACTTATGGGTTTCAGCAGGCCTCGTAAATGGATCGCTCGAACAAGTGGTTGATATTTTCTACAAATCACAGCATCATCCTCCACAACTTTCAACATTTGTTGTTGTTAACTTCCAAAAGTACATTGGTCCAGCATGGGATACCAACAATCCTACTTTTCTACCAATTCCACCTATACAAAGGGGGGGTCGTACTCAAATCCCACTTGAAATGGCATGGGAATTAACAATACCTAAATCTCAAGGCATGACATTACCAAAGGCTACAATAGACATTGGCACAATGGAGCATCAAGGTTTGACCTTCACTACACTTTCTAGAGTCCCGTCCCTTAAGGATCTTCACATCTCCCCAGCATTTTCCTATGATCATTACAAACGTATGCAAGATAATCCACATGTCAATGTAAGGAAAAATGCAGAGACATTGCTACAATCAATGGAGCTCCCTTAACTAAGTTATATATGTAGGTACTTCTCCTTTTCCACTGTTTCGTTTTCCTTTACATCGTTTCAAGCTAACTCCAAATTCTTCGTTCTCCCTAACTACTTTTCTACTTTTCATGTGCAGGATCTTCTCCTCAACAAGCTACAAATTGCTTGTTGTAATCAACATTTCAATCTTCTATTTTGCATTAACATATATGTACTCGTATCAAAACATTATAATTCAAGAGGATCGAAATGTATATGATTTCATTTCAATTGTCAAAACAATTTGACAAAAAAAATATTTATTTATGAATCAAATTATAATATTTTCATAATATTATAAATCTTATTTTTTATCATGAATTTAATTTATCTTTTTCTAGATGTATACAACAATTTTAAGTTTTTCTTTATAATTTTTTTGAGATATTTTCCAATGATGTCTATATAAATGTTATGAATTCCTTATTAATGATCCACATTTAATAAATGTATACTTGATTGTAACATAAGAGCTACAAAAACTAAGAATCCATTGTCATTTGGATAAGGCAAGAAAAAATTTTATGATTACTTTTGAAATGCAAATAATGTAATGGCCAATTATGTGAATAATATAATGATAAAATTTGTGAGCTTGAAGTTGGAAAGAATTTCAAAAGAGACTTTAGTTTGCATCTGAACTATAGGGAGACGATTTGACTAACATTCTAAAGATTCAAAATAAGATGATGAACCAATTGCTACAAAAAGCATTGTTCTGCTTAGTGGTTAGTTTCGACAAATTAATAGTGTGAACTTGAAAGGGAAAAGTAGGTATACTAGCCCAAAAAGAGATTTAACATAACTTGACTAAGGATTAAGTAACTAGTATCATAGTAATTCTAGAGTTGAAGTGGTCAAGATTGTTGCATAACCTAATAAGAAATAAACATTCAGATTTTATTAATAAATTGGAATTTGACAATCTTTAGTATAAGCAACAAGATAGTAGATAGATCCATAAATTTATGCAATGTTACTTGATTGTAACATAAGAACTACAAAAATTAACAATCCATTCTTATTTGGATGAGAGAAGAATACATGCCGATAATGTAATGGCCGATTATGTGAAGAATATAATGTTTTCTTGTATATGTCGACATCTCCTTACTTAGCTTGCGACACGACGTTCTTTTATTACACCCCTAGGTACAATTGCTAGTTTTAATCAAAGTTAGTTTTAATGGACTTTGATTATCATCAACAACTTTAAAAATAAAAAATAAATATTTTGATAACCTTTGTTTAACTTCAATAATAATAGAAAAAAATATATATATTCATAAATATTTCGAAAATACTATACAAATAAAAAATAATATTAATAATTATTTGAGAATATTATAAAGATTTAAACTATCATTCAATAAGAATATTATAAAAATAACAAATAATATTAATAAGTATTTGAGAATATTATAAAGATTTAAACTATTATGAATATTATAAAAATAACAAATAATATTAATAAGGATCTTGGGAATATTATAAATATTAATAAGGATGTTGGGAATATTATAAAGTTTAAAACCATCATTCAATTATAAAGTAGAAATCATAATACGAAACCTAAAAGTAGGTAACAGATTAAAATAATCAGACTGATGATAAGCAATCGACTGGTTACCCCATTATCAATTTCCCAACTAAATTATAATATATTTATCATCTTCAAATAAAAAATATATTAAAACACGTAAATCTTTTATCGATGAAAATCACTCAACATGATCCTATCGCACATGCGCTGAACCTAGAAAAGCATGTATATATTAAAATTCGATTTTAAATACTTTATATCAGCAATAACAAAATGCATCCAATGTAAAGGCATAAATATAAACCCATATCGTTTATAAAATTTATAAATAAACATTTAAAATATTTTCATTCACAATATCATTAGTGTTTGGCAATCTTATCCAATTGCAACCGATTGAGATCTTGTGAGCATGGTCAAGTATAAAAAGGAGGAGATCAAAGGTGGAGATTTAATTGGGTCAAGGGAGGGACATAGAAAATGAAGGAAAACGTGTATAAAGGTTAAGGGTTTGAGAATTAAGCCAGTTTTGGAGGATAATATTAGGATGCATTAGGATGCATGTGGTGGTGGAGTTGGTAATGTCGACAATTGTGGGCCAATTCCTAAGGAAAAGAATGGGAGAGTAAAAAATGAAATTTGGATGAAGGAGGGAGGGGTGTGGGACATTATTTGGTTACACACCAAAATTGATCGTCTTGGCCCGAGGATGGATGGGTTTTATATGCAAAACTGAGGAGGATGTGTAGAAACTTATGAAGGAGGTTTGGAGATGGGGAGAAACAATGGTGTTTTGAAGAAATGGATCTCAAAGTTTGAATCTCGATAAAAAAATACTAGAGGTGATGCATTTACGGGTTTGATTACTTGTTCTTCTGATCGATTCTGGTCTTATGGGGTATTTCAACCAATTGGAAATGAGTTAGGGGTATTTTATGAAGCAAATATGTCTTTTGTATAACCAAGGATTATGACATTGGATACAATTCAAGTTGGCATTGACATAAGGGAGAGTTTGGTAGAAGATATGATTCTATAGAGGGGTAATGCTCATTTTACTCAACCACTTGAATACCATGGTATTCTCTTTAAGTCTACTCATTTTCATGCCTATGGTCACATGTTGGTGGATTGTGCTCTTCAATGTAGGTAGGGTTATTAAAAAAAAGATCAAACAAATATGGAGGGTAAGCAGATACAACCAATGGAGAAAAAGAAGAAAACGATTGAGAATCAATATCAAGAACTTAGTTCCATCCAATTTTTGTCGGAGGAGAGAGGAAGGGTTTAATGAGAAATCAAGACAAGGATAAGGAATTGATACTTAGGAAGTTCTATCGAGTGTTTAAGGTAGATGAAGCAGATTTGGAGATTTTGGTAGTGTATGCTATAGAGGATGACAATCTCTTTGCAACAAAACAAGGCATGTCTTTAGAAGACTTGGTACCTTTACATAGTAATTGCTCTTTAGGTTCTATGGTTGGAGAGTGGAAAATTATATATGATTGTAGTTGGGAGGGATTTTGGGGTCCTTTGGGGGAGTGGTAGGGGGTTTTAACCTTGTGCTAGATGGTGTTTATGTTGAATTAAGGAAAGAAATAATTATCAAGTTGATAACTTGAGAATTTTTTGGAGATGATGATTTGAATAGGGTCTTTAGGGAAGACGTGGAAAGGGAGGGGTTTAAACCATGGGAGGGTCCTTTATATGTTCGTAGGCCTCGAAAGGGCGATCCTTGGGACTCAAAAGGTCATAGGTTTTGCAAGGGGTTTGGGATTGAAGAGGGTTAGGGGAAAATGGGGTTATTAGAGGTAGAAGATCTAATGTTTCTATGCCTTAGGAGAAATCAAAGTTGGAGATTCGATCAAGGAAAGTACTATTATCTATTGCGGGATTTCTTAGAGAGAATAAACCCCAGGTGGAGGCAAGCCAATGATAGTTTTATCCCTTAATTATAAATGGATGGGCCATACCTCAAAGAGGTCGGTCTTAAAAAGGTTGGTGGAGGTTGAAAAATTAGATGTTGTGTTCTTCCAGGAACCTATGGTGGAAGGGGACAAATGATTCATGTCTTGGGGATTGAGACCTGGGAGGCTTGAATGTCGAGAGACGAGGAGAAGAGATATCCTTGGAGTTGAAACAAATAATAGGATGGCTATGAGAAAGACACAAAAGTGATATTTGGGTTGTGAATAGACTAGATAGAGAAACATAGAGTAAATTGGCCACATGGAGGGGTGAGGCTCAAATAGGGTTCTTTGAGCCTCACCTCTCAAACTATACTAAGAAAGGAAATCAGAACCAATAATCCAATAGTAACTCAATAGAATAAGAGAAAGGTAGGATGCCAAAAATAATATCTTCCTTTATTACAATGTGCCTTGAATCCACTGGTCATCATATTAAACCAACTATGACCAAGAACCAAGTTATAGTTTAGGGGCGTGTCGACTACTTTTGCATCAATAGAAATAGTTTTATCCGCTAATTCCACGGCTAAAGACTGCAAAAATCCATAGGGTTTGAAAACATGCCCATAGAATTCGTTAAGGGTAGTGGGGAACTAGTTAAGTGCAAGAGAGTCGATGTCCCTCCAACATGATAAGGACATGTCACATAGGTTGAGGCTCCTTCTTCTAACGATGGATATTCTTCCCACGAACGATGGTGTGAATTTGAAATGTAAGGTAGAGGGAGAGACTCGGTTTGAAATAATCCCTATTAAACATAATGGTGTTAGATTCATTTGGGTCCATAACCCCAAGTGATGACAAAAAGGTTATGCGTTGGCTTGGAAAGTTCTGTAGAACTTCAAGCATCAACATAGAAAAAGTTACCTAGGCCAAATCTTTAACAATGTTGTAATTTTGGGTAGCATGGGCCCTTGGATTGAAGGATGATTTTCAAATTGTGCTCTTAGGAAGGAGACACACTGAGTAAATAATATGATTTCTATTTGGAGTGTCGAGAGGTGGAGAGGTAGTGGAGGCCAAGGGATTGTCAAGATCTCCTCTATTGGTAGTCTTTTCTGCAAGGGCATCACATTATGGAATCTAGTTGTTAGACTAACCATCTCCTTACACATAAGGACACGAGAAATTGAGGAAGCATCCCCTTTGGGAGGATGAAATACATTTCCCCCTTATGGAGGGATAGCATTTTGGACAACCATTTGCTATTACTGTGGTGGGAAGGGGTAAATTAATAATGCGTGTTGGGAGTTTCCTTTTAAGAATTTAGTGACTTGTTCACAATGAGGACAATTCTTTGTGCAATGGTCATATCCACAAATTGGGCATAGAAAATTCGCCTTCCTTTTTGGTTTGGTTTCAACACTTTTTTCTTGGGGTTTTGTATTCTCCTGTTTATTAGAATGTTTTTTGGATTTATTTTCATTTTCTTCTTACCTACAGGTTATTGAGATATAGTGGATTGAAGCATATTCACCTTGGAGGATTGTATATGAGAAGGTGTAGATTTGGTGTTGGCACCAGTCTATGATGAATCT
The DNA here is from genome assembly GCA_001517045.1 of Pseudotsuga menziesii. NCBI lineage: Eukaryota > Viridiplantae > Streptophyta > Pinopsida > Pinales > Pinaceae > Pseudotsuga > Pseudotsuga menziesii. Next base: position 90,040 of record LPNX011182284.1, on the reverse strand, counting down.
AGGGTAGAGTCCAGTTAGCCTTGTTTCCTATTAAATTGGGTTATAGACTGTGTTGTTATGGAACCTACCACACCATCGACATGGGTTTCCGTAGCTAGTATTGATGGATTGTTCTACAGATGAGAAACATTCGACATCAGATCATAGAGTGTACCGGATTGGAATACACCAAGTCCAGGTATTGAGCAAGATTTATCACCTGCTCTTTAGTGATAACAACTCCCATGGAAACATCTCTAGCAATGGGTGCAAAGAGTGACTTAGAATTTGGTCTGTAATTGTGGCTTCAATCAGCCTTCGTCGCCACCTCCACTCGTGAATATGATCTGATATATGAGTTGAGGTTTATTTCATAAGAGAGGTTGAAAGCTCAGTATTAGTCTCATATTGGATTGGTAGTTGGAAATTGAGTAAAAATTTCCATAGCGAAGGAGCTAAAGTCACCAAAGAATTGTTGTGGCAACTCAATGTACCATTTAGTTGCCGAACATGTGAGGGTTCTCTGCAGAATTCTTAAGTGAATGGAATCATCCATCAAGGAGTTAGACAAACCCCAAATATGCAAGGTCATTACGTGGTTGTTAGTATTTTCCTCAAGTTTCCCACCGAATTTTGGGATATCATAGAATATTTTAGCAGGGATTAATGGCTAGTGTAGGGCGTGTTGTATGGGATCATTAGTCAATCACAACAAATAAGGTAAATCTAATGTATCCAAGAAGGGGATTTCTTAGTTGGATTGTGGATACTGTTAATACTGATGTGGCATAGGAATACCAATAGGACCATAAGGTGGTTGTAGAGGCATGTTAAAGCTAGATGGTCCTCCCATATACTGGGGTTGGGGGATAAAATTCATTGCATAGATATTCATGTTGGATTTGGTTGGACCCATGGAGCATTGGTATCCATAGGATATGGTAATCTAACATAGAGGCCGTTAGTAATAGTAGTGGAGGTGTTTTCCAAAGTGGGTTTCCCTATAGTTGATGGGAGGTTTCCAATAGTGGGTTGAACCCAAGCTAGTTGTTTCCCCCATGTTAAATATTTCTCCATAGAGGGGGGTTTCCCCCAGTTGTAATCCTCGCCCCCGTAGTGAGAGACATGGAAGAGTTTCCTATTTGAATAGTTGTAGGTATTGGTGAAACAATTTATGTGACTTCCATTGTGTTACCTACCTGAGTGGGTAGGGGAAAAACCAATCCACTTGATTTAGGGCTCAAGGTAGCACTACCATGGGCCACTTGACTAGAGGGAGGAAGGATGGGATGACCAATCAATTCACTTGGTGTAAGCATAGGCATATATCTAGTAGTGGGAACATAACCTAGTTCCAACGTAGGAGGATTAACATTCATAGGTGGTTGTGATGAGGTGTGTGGAAAGGTCATACTTATCTAACCTAGCTGACACATGATCTAGGCCAAAGATGTTCCCCATAAATGAAAAGCATTAGTAGGGGTGGTTCGAGCCAAAATGGATATCGCAAGTTCAACCATAGTGGTTGTAGAGAGAGGAAAGGATACCAAAAAACTGTTTGAGGGGTTAAGTGGCGTTAGATCCATATTTGAAGGTTGCTTATTATGTGTGATGGTTCCCTGTTTTGTCCATATCATGTCTACATTTCGAATAAGGAACCAAGTGTTTTAACCAAGTTTTCTCTATGTGAATCATCTATTAGGCTTCCTTTGTATAAGTTTTAAAGACTAGAGTCATGAAGCCTTTGATAAGGTATTTTTACTATCATTTCACCTACTTCATTAAATTTTAAACAAAATTTCAAAGGTCACATCTAATGAATTATTGTTTGGTATATAGATTCTTATTACTATGTAGATTTCTCACTCACATAATCTTGCACCTAATTACCTAAATCATGAGATATGGTCACTCTATAACATGCTTCTTCCCTAGGTGTTGAGCTATCCCAATTTTCTTATTTCGTTTATTGCATTTAGAGGTGTTTCCAACTTTAGATTAGACTATTTTAAGCTTTGACCCCGCACATACTGTGCTTATATCTCGAAACTTACAAGTCCAAGATTGACATTTAAATGTTGATTTAAACATCATATANACAATAAGATGCAAGGACGAACTCACTACATATTTTTTGTAGTGTAATATCTTGACACATCCACTTTAGTCGGTTTCTTCAAATCCCTGATGTTCATTTATCGTAAGCGTCTTTACTTTTTTTCATGTTTGATTTATTTTTCCGCAAAGGTTTGTTTTTCGTTCCACAAGTTTAGGTATTTTACTTTCCTGTAATCTAATTTTATGCAGGTGTTCTTTTTGCAGGTTTGGGTGTGTTTACCTTCCGTGATTTAATTTCATGCAAGAGCTGTGTGTTTAATTTATGCAAAAATATTTTTAGTGGTAGGTAGTCTTGATTAGAATCATTTAAAACACATATAAACCTAAAAAAAAAATTGGCGTGATGTAAGAATCCCATACACTAATTCTTCTGCGAGACAATAACAAAACAACCGAGAAAATCGAATCAGAGGTGACCATCAAGTTGGAACAACTTTCTCAAATCCTAGCAGCGGTTGGAAGTTATTCTTATCAGGTAGAACACATCTTGACATATGTTAAGAGTTTATCTACCTCTCCTAACACAACAAACGGATCAAAATACCAAGAGCCGTAAAAAGATATTCCTTGCCAAATTGCAGAGGAAATTGACAAATTGGGGACTACATCTGATGGAGAGAAATCTAAAATTGAGGAGTTCTTGACATGCCTGACAACATATCCAACATATATTAAAGAAATTAACAATCTAGAAGATAGATGTCTGCATAACATGATGAAGGGAGGTGAGTATCAAGACTACATCAAATGTTGGCTTCGAAAGGTAACCCAACCACAATCCCATTCCTTCCTTCAACACCTTTTGATACAAAAAAAGAAAGTCAGTTCATTTTCCATATCTAGGTAATCTCTGCAATAACTTTTTCATATGTGGATAAAGGTATATTTTTCATCTTGCTTCGCAATTGGTTACAGTGGAAGAGTTCATATACTTGAATAGAAATCTTTTCTTTCCTTTTAGATGGAATAGGAAAATATGTATATAAAAAAAAGGTTGCATGTTTAGTTTATAAATTAATGCAACTTTGTTTTTTCCCTTTTTCAATAAAAAGACTAATATTTTTAAACAGAATTTATGCCTTCTTCCCAATATAGACATTCAGAAAATTTATTATAACAACATCGCATTGCCTATAAAAAAGAAAATACCATGAGGTAATGTGAAATTGTGACTATTTTTAATAATGGTTTTGTAAAAATAAGAACAATTGATGATGAACAAGTAACCTTTGTGGTAAATGGACATCGGCTGAAGGTATATCATAAACCTATTTCCAAGAAGGAGTTTATTCATGATTTGGCTCACCAATCTTATTTGGAGTTGGTATTTTCTATTTACAAGAACAACTCTGAATACTTAAAAAAGGGAAGTTATTTTGTTTCCTTTGCTACTTCATGAAAAGTACGATTTTTCTATAAAGGAATTTTCTGGAACTTTCCTGATTTAATCAAATTTCTGAAATATTTTCAAAATATATTTACTAGTTGTGTTGGGTTTTTGACTTTATGTTTTAAGCAAAAGATGCAAGGAAATGTTTTTATCATATATTTGGAGCCCTATTGTTTTCAGTCATTCAAGACTTATTCTTCTTTGTTTATAAATAATTTCTACCATCTAGTTTTGTCTCAAGAAGTTTAACTCATGAAAACCATAACAGACTAGTACACTTTGAATTTGTTTTACACTTGACTGAGCAATCATTTTTGCAAGTAATAACCGATGAAGGCATTGAATTACTATTCAGTAAGACACCACAATAAGCCTATAGGAAGATGGTTGTTAAGACTAAAGAATCTTTCTGTTATTATCATTTGGTTTTAATTTTACATATAAATAATTGTAACTATGTCATATTTTTGAGTTAGTATGATCACAAAAGTTAATTGTTCATGTAAACAAATCTTTACAAGCATTGTTCAAGGAAAATCTTCCGACCCAATACCATCCCACTCCTAGAAAGGTTTTCAGAGATGCCCCCCCATTCATCTCCACGGTAGAAATTTATAAATCCTATATTTAAAGTGAATTTGGGATAAGAGCCTCTGATAGAAAAGGGGTATAAGAGGTTAAACCGTTGGGATGTTGAATGGGTCTACTAGCAGTGGGTAACAACCTGTGGTATGACAAGGAAAACCCATCAGGGGATTGAACAAGACTATTGGAAATGTGACATTCTTCCTGGGGAAGATATTTCTTGGATATTACAATTACCCCATCAGAGTCCTGAACAGGCTTGCTGGAAATGGGTTCTGACTTCGATATCTATTATAATGCTTTATCTATACTTGTTTGCCTGAACGAGGTACTCTTGTAAGAATTAAAAAGATGTCTAGTTAAATTAAAATTAAATGACTCTTATTTAATAACCATTGGATAATCATCTGAAGATGATTTAAGTCTCCACTCCCTAATCCTTACTATATAGGAGGGTTATACCTCCAGAGCGTACTTAAGTTCAATAATTTGATGGACTTAGCTATGAACCTTAATTTTATTACTTTACATTTTTTTGTAAAGTCGGATCAACTTGACTGGTACTTTTATGGATCTCATTTGGTGAAATTATTGCTTAATTAAGACATACCATTTCATGATGAATTTCTGTATAAATAAAGGGAAGTAAATTTGTATATGCAAGTCTAAATTTTAGCTAGATGGAAGGATGAGATTAATAAATGTTAGGTTCCTTTTTAATTCTGTTTTCATTTTCATGCTAATCTGTAATCTTCTGATCCATTCTCTTTCTGTTTATGACCAATGGAATGATTACAGGATAGGTATCATTATGAAGAATTGTCTGAGGAACCTGTTACATGAAGGAGAATAATTTATAATTAAGCAAAAAGATGGATTCCTTCTCCAAATCCTATAAGTTTGAAGTTCAAAAAGAAGACTCTTTGTTCTTTTTACATAACACTTTTGGCCGCAACATCTCCCTTATAGCAATGGCAACAATTCTTAATGCACCTGTGAAAACCTCAGATATTTATACATTTCAATATCATAGTACTGGAATACATGTAGAATGAAGTGCTAGATGGAGTGCCAGAATGAGTGCTAAACAGAGTGCTGGAAAATATGGAAACTACATAAATAAAATTACCAAGGTAATGGCTAATGAAATATGAATCTATTTAATTAAGGTAGTTAATCAATACCTAAATTTACCTGCATCCTTCAAGAAGCTTGGTATTTCAAATTTTCTGGATTTATTATTCTCTTGGTTTCCAAATTAATGTTAGTTGGATTGTTTCCTCCATTAGACCTATTTTCATATATTTGGACAGGTGATATGATTTCCTAACTCATTCTTCTTATATTATTATGAAACGATCAATGTCAAAATATTTGACTTGGACAATGATCCATGATTGGTGTTCTATTCATTATTGGAGTATAGACATTATAGGTTTGATAAACAAATACTTAAGTGCATAAGCTGATTTAATGGCATTAACATCAAGTATATATATAAATACTTCATTTTTCACTTATGTTTGATATATGCTAAGGTCATTATTTAAAAAAAAAACATCTTAGCAATTAATTAGTTGGATCAACTTCCAATATAAAGTATCTTATCATATTAGTCTTAGTTGGAAACTCCATCAAGGATTGGGTAACACATTTTTGAAGCACAAGGGTCTTCACTTACTTCAACACATTCCAAATTTTTACAAAGTTCGAACACCTGATCAAACATTTTTATGTTAACTATACCACTGTGCATTTTTAAGTTTGGGTGTTAATTCATTCATACATATCAAATACCTAAATTGAATTATTTTATGTGTTATAGTTTGGCTTATTAGTTTATGGTAATATTTTATTAATGTACAGTGTACCTTAATTCCATAAACTCGATTTACCTTTGTTCCATATGCATTCCGCGTTCGACTCATTTAGAACTTTGGCTTAAGCATTAATTACTTATTTTCTCTGTCCAATTTGCATAATTATGAGTTGATCTCCATTAATCCATCATTAATAAAACATACTGAATCTCAACGTGTCTCTTTATCCCCTCTGTCTACTTTACATTTTTCCAATGAATCGTCATTACCTATACATTCTGCTTCCGATCCTTTACATACACCTACTTGTACATTTCTAGTATCGAATCCTTCAACCATTCCTTCTTATCTATATGCAAATTATTATTTCCAAAAGAGGAATGTTCAACTTACAGAGGAAGTTAAGGATTATTCTCTTCTCACTCAACAATCTCAAGAAGAAAATGGGATTTTGAAGACAAAAGTTGCTTCTTTACAAAAATTGGTTGATGATATGTCGAGATCTAACAAATGCATGATAAGACAATTGAAGAATAAATAACACTAGTTGGAAGATATTATGAATACTCAACCAAATCTGGTTCCTTCTTCTCCTCAAGTGCAGGTGTTGATCAATGCCTCAGGGGTCTAACTCAAATCACATCACCTATTTTGACTATCAATTTTGTTTCCTTGCATTGGGACATGCAAGATATTTGGTGTGGGGGAGATGATGGCTCCCTGTTTTTTCCATATCCTGTCTACATTTCGAAGAAGGAACCAAGTGTTTTAACCAATTTTTCTCTATGTTTATTTTCTGTTTAGGCTTCCTTTGTATACGTTTTAAAACTACTTCATGAAGCCTTTGATAATGTAGTTTTACTATCATTTCACCTATTTCATTCAGTTTTAAACAAAATTTCAAAGGTCACATCTAATGAATAATTATTTGGTATATAGACTATTGTTATTATGCAGATTTATCACTCACCTGGTCCTGCACCTGACCCGACACTCAATCCAGCACTCCCGTCATTAATTCAAGAACCTGATTTCATGATTCATTTTTGAGAAATATGTGATGAATATGGTGAAGCTGTTCGAAACCCACTTCATAAATTACCCTATTTACGCATAAATGCAGGAATTTTTTAGAATTTCTAAATGAATTTGGAGAAATCCTTTCCAGAACAGACGTGATTTTCCCATATTTTGTTTTGGTCGTTTTCTAGGTTGTTGAACGATTTTCTAATTCTTTTGGGGATTGATCTAATCCATTCTTATATAGATTTTGTTGTATAAATGGGCCTCTTCAGGATGGGGGAATATGCTAGACATTGGATACATTTGTTATGTGATTTTGCATACAAACTAATGAATTGAAAATCGTTTTCATATTGAGGCGTCATTAGACTAAGTTCTCTCAAGTGGGAAGGGGCGCCATGAAAGGTAGCGTAGTCTTATTCTTTCATTTCTGTAACTTAATATTTTGATTTTTTATTATTGCAGGTCCATAACTGTAGTTCGATTTGATATAAATTTTAAGAATTCCATTTAATGCTTTACAACAAATTGTTTAATGGGTTGATTCTTTCAAGATAATTGACATTGTTCAGATTTGTACGAAGAAATCAATTTAGATTTCATAGGATTTCATTTTTGTTTTACAAAATTTAATTTAGTTTTATAGATTTTATTTTAGATTGATAGTGTTTTTTTTCTAGTTTTGTAAAGTTATGTTAAGATATATGAAAATTGTTTAAATTCTGTAAAGTTTACTCAGAGTTGCATAGTATTTATTTTGAATTGAATAGAGTTCGATTGTAGAAAGATTTAAAATAGTTTCATTCTAGTTTTGATATGAATTGAAATATGAATCTTTCAAATAATAGATGGAATTAGATTTGCTTGTGGATTCAATAGATTAAATTAATTTATAGACATAGTGATATATGGAACAACAGTGATAGTTTTGCATATCAACGACTAGATGTTTTAGAAGTTTATATGAATGGAATTGGATTGGTATATATAATGGCCTGGGCTTAAAAAACATGTGCGTTCGGTCCATCCAACGGACCAACAACGAATTCAATCATTGACTTCGTTGTTGTTCCATTGGATGGACCGAACGTACATGTTTGTTAAGGATGGCCTATATAATGACCAAAATACCCTGCACAAATCAAAACCAATATGAATTTGTTCAAACAATAATGGTGAGAGAAATAAACAAAGATCAAATGAACTTGGTTTAATTGGATCAATCATAATATAGACTACAATAACTCGATCTGAATCTTGACATGTTGTTCGAATGAACCAAGTAGAATATACTATGAAAACACGATAAAGAGTTTCAACAGAATTCTTTCAGTAGTTTTCTTTTTAGATTTGGTAGAATTTATTAAATATTTGGTTAATCGTTATATTAAGTCCATTCATTAAAAAATAACTTTCATTTTTAGAAATATGTTTGGTTTATGGTTTGTAAGTTTTGTAAACTAGAATTTGTAGTATTTGTTTAGTAGTTTAGATGTTATGATTGGTAAAGTAAATATTTTATTTTCAATGTTGATTTGGTTGTTAATTAGATGATAAATTATATATTTTATTTAATTAGATGTTATGTAAAGTAGGTAATTTATAAATTAGAATAAGTTTTTAGAATTTTTGATTGATTTAGTTTGTAATTGAAAATTTGTTTGTTGTAATTAATTTGTAAATTAGAAATTGTAATAAGTTTGACATTTGTAAAGGGCAGCTGGTTTTAAAGTTAGTTTGAATTTTGTGATCTAGTTTGATTTCAGTATTTTGCATTGATTTTTCATATGTCAAATTTAACTCTTGCACTCTCACCATGTTGAGTATATAGTTGTCATTGATGTCAAAGGTGTTCACAAATGACAAAGGAATAATCAATGTATATGATGGCTGAACCTACTCAGTAAAAGACTAAGGTAGTCATGACATGACATGGCATAGTTGGGAATGTGGCATGACATATATGATGACATGGAATAAAAAGATCAAGTAAATGAGGATCAATTTTGAAACATCAAGATCAAACAGTGGGCATTGATCCCGCACAAGATCCAACGGTTAGGAAACATCCCGCAATGCCGAAATAGAATTGCGGAAGTCTAAAAATCGGAAAGAACAATTCCGCATCCGGTAATGCGGAAAGGAAATTGCGGGAGTCCAAAAAACAGAAAGTGTGACCTCGCATACCCCAATCTAGAGATCGGACGGCTGAGATCATTCCCACCAAAAATAGATTAGTGGTGCAAAAAGATTGTTGCGGAAAAGAATATTGCGAAAAGAAAATTGTGGAAGTCAGAAAATCGGAAAACACGATTCTGCATCCCACATCCTGCAATCTACAACATCAACGGTTAGGAATGACTCCACAAAAGATCGATGGTGCTGAAGGAATATTGCAGAAAGGAGATTGCAGAAAGAAGTTTACGAAAAGTCAAAATCCCACATCCCGCATCCCATAATCTAGAGAGATTGGACGACTGACGTTAGTTTCGCTAAATCAAGATCGACGGTGTAGAACTGGTGTTGTGAAAAGACGATTGCAGAAAGAATAAAAAGGATGATTAACATCTCGCATCCCGCAAATTGGAGATCGATGGTCAGGAAAACGCTTGACGAAAATCAATGGTCAGAAATCGTTGGAAGGTAATTTTGATACGGAAAGGGGATTTCAAGGAGGAAATATATAGAATGGATCTACAGTCCAAATTGTGCTTGACGGTAGGATCAACGACTCTGATTAAAACTGGTAAATATCATTGCAGAAAGAGTTCTGCATTACGGAAATATCAAAGAACGATAAACAGGACTGTGAAATTGAGATCTGAGGCTGAGAGAGGGATGAAACGTCAACATTTAGTGAAGGAATGCGATGAATTGAAGAGGTAAGTGTTATTTGGGTGTGTTTGTAAACAAACAGTGATGACCTAAATAAAAAATATGCAACAATGAAGAGTTGCGTTGAAACGATGAAGGTACTAGGTATGTAAATGAAGTTTTGTGTCTAAATGAGGGGTCTCTATTAATAAGTTTAATAGAGTCCATAATGAATAACTTACATCTATTCCACGGTATGAATAAAATCAGATTAGGGTGGCAGGGTGGTGCTAGGGCATACCACAAGTCTATAGGGGGGTTGAAGCCTCCTTCTAGTCGTAGTTGGAGAACAAGGTGTAGTAGCATCATTGTCTGTTAAAAATAGTTAGAAAACCATAAGGGGTGTTGTAGCATCCTATTTTGTAGCCGCAGGAAAAACCTAGGGTGTATCTTACATCCTTTCTATTGCAGCAGATAAATAATTTTGTAAATTCATCTTATTATGAGTATGAGTTGGTGGTTTTCTCTTTGAGGTTTCCATGATAAAATCTGTGTCATAATTTTTTATTATTCTGTGTTTTAGTTTTAAAAAGGTCAATACTGATTCACCCCCCATTCTCAGTATTGTGGGATAAAACCAACTCACCAATGGATAGATTAATGACCTAAGTCGTGAGATATGGTCACTCCATAACAAGCTTCTTCCTTAGGTGCTGAGCTATCCCAATTTTCTTATTTTGTTTATTTCATTTAGGGGTGTTGCCATCTTTAGATTAGACTAGCTTAAGCTTTGACCCTACCATATTGTGCTTGTACCTGGAAGCTTACGAGTCTTAGATTGACAATTAAATGTCAATTTAAACATCATATATTTTTCCCGGTAGTGTGTATTGGATGGCATACAATACAACACAAGAACATCAAAATATCTTGAAGATGGTAACTCTATAAGTATCGGGTCAGAAGTTCTAGTTAAAGGGGGTTTTACAAGAGGGACTAGGCCTTCCTCAATCTCAACTACCCCTTTGAGTTTATCACTTAGGGAAACTACACTTCCAACTTTAGAATCAATATCTTAGTTGATAGTTCCTTCATTGGAAGAGTTATGTGAAACTTGTGGAGGTAGAGGCTCTTTCTCCTCAAGGTCCAACCCTTTTATATTACGATATCTTCAAATACCTTGGTCGAACATAGTGAAAATATAATAATAATAATAATGATTCCTAAGTATAACTATGAATGTGGGAGGAACACACCCCTTTAAAAAAAAGAACTAAAGGTAGTCAACGAAGAAAAAAATGGATGGAGATATATTCCAAAGATGGGATATCAAGCTGTCAGCCAAGATACAAGCAACAATTATGATAATATTTCTGGATCAATCCCCCAAGGCGCAAGTAAGAACCCACAGGAAAATACCCTCCTGAATCGTTGAAGAGAATATTTAGTGTTTCTCACAAGATCTGTAAGGAACTTTATTTGCAAAAGGACCACCCCTCATAGTCACTTGTGTAGAATCCTAGAAGAGGTAGCTATGTTTACCAATTCACAATGAACAACCAAGGGCATATAGTCGTCATTCAATATTATAAAATGGGCATGGGAATTTCAGGCACACATTCGTGGACCGAAACAAAGAAGAATATGCGTCACTCCAAGGATATACCACTCTTCAAAGTCTGAAACTTGCAATATCCCTGTTAGGCGAACGTGAGAAGGGAAATATCAACCGATCACTTCGCTTGACCTCGTGTTTGACTCCCATTTGAGAGGAGCTTTTCTAACTAACATAATTATTATGACTATATTTTTCTCTCAGTAGTGTTCTATGATATCATTTAGTAGCCTTGGACTATTTACTCACTGTTTCATAGTCTAAAGGCCCTATCCCTATACTACTCTGGGTATGCTATAAAAAAAAATGTCTAATTGATTTTATTAAGAACCTTGGTTAATTTCAATATCTGTTTTTTACTCAATGGGATATATGGAGATGAAACTAATGATGTTGTGTCTTGAATCCAAAACTAGGCAAATAGATGAAATGCAAAAAAACCATTTATATGAATTCTATCTCAGGAAAGGAGAGGAGTACGTTTTTTGTTTCCATGCAAATGAATGGCTCAATGCAATTCATTTTTTATATTTTCCTTTAATGAATGGTGAGAAAAAGTGCCAAACAATGTAATAGATACTTTTGAAATCCCAAAACAAATGCAAGGCGATATCTTTTAAAACACACACCATAACTGTACTAATTAAAATAGAATGCAATTTTTTTTTCTTTTCTTCTTTTCAAATGATTCAAATTGCATGAAAAAATTGAAATGTAATCTTCTTATATTTTTCCACTTTCAATTTAAATAAAAGATTTAATGATGCTTGCAAAGGACCCACATCTAAAGGAGATTAATAAAACAAGCACTCAATCAAGCTAACAAGAGTTAAGAGAATCTAACCACAAAGATGTCTTCAACACTCATTGCTTAGAAACAAAAGCCAAGTTTTTCAACACTCATAAAACCAATCAAATGGAAATAAAGGGAAATCCCTTTTGAAGCTCTTAAGATTCAATCCAAGAGAGATCAAATGTCTACGAAAAGGTTACAATAAAGCCAATTAATTATGAATCTTGGAAGGGATCAATGTTTACCAAGGAAAACAAGAACCAAGAACTCAAATGAAAGAGGCTTGAAACAAGATATCCTAGATCCTAAATCAATAAAATAGATTCCAAAATCAAACAAGAAGATTGAAAGGTTTCAAAATCAGAATGGAAGATGTTTGAATGCTTAAAGATAAAAGGATTTAGATTAGTAATGACATGAATTGAACAAGAGTAGGAAAATGTAAAAAGGAATCAAAAGAAAGGCAATCATTCAATCCAAAAAGAAAACAAGGCTTTAACCAAGCAGTACTATAGGTTCTAACAAGTAGATTTAAAACCAAACACTGAAAAAAGCCATGCAAAACAAGGTCATAATTAATATATGGAGGATATTATTTCTCTTGAAACACTAGATAAAGAGAGATGAAATAGGTTTCATCGCTCCCCTATCCACTAGTAGAGGGATATAGTCAAGGTTTTATCACTTTGTTTTCCCTTATAAGGGAGGGATGAAGTATAGGAAGTGTTAAAAAAACATAGATCTTGCTCTTATATGAGAAAGAGTCGGGTTTTTGGCTTAGATATCTTCTCAATAATTATAAGAGAAGTGGAAAATTCAAAAGACAAACACACACTTACAAAGATAAAGAAACTAACAAACACTCAAAAGGATAGAAACTAAGAAATTATCTATGGAATCATTCCCCACTGGAGCCACCAAGTTTATGTTATGGAAAATTTCCCCTCCAGGAAGGTGAAACCCCCCTTGAATCAATACCCCTTTTACTCAATACAAAAGGAAAACAAATGGTGAACTACTTTTCCCCTAGATCTACTTTACAATCTCACAAGAAAAGCAGAAGAGAAGATAAAAAGATAAGGTAGATTACTTTCCTCTTTTCGGTCGGTTTTCCTCACTGCTACAACCTCTGGCCTTGTGATCTAATCCATTGGTGTGCTAAAGACACTGCAAGGAACACAATGACACTTCTTCCCTCCATAAAACACTGTCAATTAAGACATATCTATCTATATTAAATTACATAATACTAAACATGCATATGAAAAATGGCATAGACATGAGGGGAATAGGATAAGTTTTTATTAATGGAAAGCAATGAAAAAGAGCATTTAAAATTTGAATTCCGATGTAGTAGCAACTCTTCCAAGCTGTCCTTTCCATCCCCTTAGGTGTCTTAGAATCATTAGTGTGATGCTCTCACGTTTAATGCCCTTCAATGGAGAATTTGACTCTCATTATATAGGATGTGAAGGACACAAAACTATGAGAGGTTTTGGAAAAAAAATAGGATCAGGTGAAGATTTAGCTCAACAAGCAGGATTTGGAATTTCCTAGGATAGAAAGGATCAAATATTAGACCTAACCATTTAATTCCATTGGGGTCTTGATCCTAAAACAAGAGATAATTAGTTTCAACAACTTCATCACCCCCTCAACATTGAGTACATTGGGATGAACTAGGACTTCATCACTCCCTTATAATTGATTAAGGAGGGATAACAAGATTTCATCCCTCTCCAAACATGGATATGGGGGTGATAATGTGGGTCAAAGGGCATAAAATTGGGGTAAAAATGTAGTGCTTCAACCTATTGATGACGTGTATTTCTTCCAACAAGCCTAGGGATTATGGAAAATACTTTCTCATGGTGGTGAAAGTGAGACACTTGATGGTTTGGAAAATCGGTGTATAACACAAATTTTTCAAATAGGAGGTATTTTAATCTCCTAGAGCTATCCACACTTCTCAGCTTTTCATTCTTCACTTTTCCTCATGCTCCTTGGAAATACATATTATTTTTCTCAAGCTTGGTCAACATTTGTAGTTCATTTACTGTGAATACCCCAGTCATATTATATGAGTACATATCTCTTATTTTTTGTTCCACTTATGGTAATATTGAATCTCAATCCTTAAACCTACTATAGAACGATACCCAACCAACTTCTTGATTTCCTTAAGGGAATCCTTGGTGAAATTTTGGAGGTAGTATCAAAATCCAACCAACCATGTTTTATTAACGAGACAAAGTCCACATTCCCCAACAAATCTGGTTTAAATTTGTAGGGTGCTAATGGTTTTTTTCTCCTTGATATATAATTGTAGGTAAATTGGTGAGTGGTCAAACCCTCCCCCAGTATCAATCCAATACCTACTTCTTTTGATTCCTCTCATCAATGAGCCAATCATTAAAAACATGTCCAAGTGCTTTGATACAACCACCACTCCTGCCCTTTTATTGTTCCAAGTAGGTTTGAGATCCATGTGATCAACATTGACCGATTCTAATATGTCCAGTTGTTGTAGGAAATAACCACACATAAGATCCAGCCTAGTGCTCTACCCCCACACTTCACTCCTACTCAAGGTAAAATCTAAGTCACGTCCAATTATAAAATTTTGCTCTCAAAGAAGTTATACCCAAAGAACTTATCCCAAAAAATTGCTTCTATAAAAAGGGCCCATGTATATTTAGAACAGTGACTTGCTAGTTCAAGTTCTCGCACCTAAATATCATCCCAAATCCATAAGACACTTAAAAGTTTTTAGTGAGTGTATTTTAGTCCCTCCACCCTATAAGCATTCCACTTGAAAACCCAAATGCATCTATCCAAATGAACTCCCACCCTTGAATTACTTTCTAATACTTTTGTAATACCCCGTGTGTTAACCCCATACATTTGTAATTGTTTATTATTATGGCACGGGGTGCCAAAAAAAGGGTCTTTAAATACCTAGAGACATTATTATTATTTTGTAAATAATTAATTAATTAAAACAACTGGCACATCGAGGACCACTAAAAGAGTATGGGAGGCCTAGATCCACAATGTGAGGGGGATGGGGACATTCCTTGCCCTTTAGAACTTGTTTGGTTGATCTTGTTCCATATTTATGCCTTAGTGGCTTTATTAATTGATGACCACCCAGACATTGTACAAATGACCCAACTTTTGATTAGTTTATCCTATGTGGGTATTATTGAGCCTAATTCATGATTTAGTGGGCCTCCTCAGTGTTTGGGTGGGTGCCACTTGTTGATTGAGCCCCCTTTGTGGTTTTGTAACTCCTTGTGTAAATACTTGTGTAAATCCTTGTGTAACTCTTGTGTAAATCCTTGTGTAACCCCCCTTTTCTATTTTGGGAAGATTCCTTGGTTTGTGTGACACCTCACCTCACTAATTTTGAGTTGGGTGGAGTTGCTTGGAGTCATTATCCTTGAAATTTGAATTGATTGGGTTGGATTAGAGTCAACCTATTGTGGTTGAATTAACCCCCTTGAATTGACTCAAGTTGGCTTACCATGGTTTTATTTTGACCCATTGAGTTAGAATTACCTTCTTTGGTCTATAAATACATGTTTGATATCCTTGGTTTGGGGGTTGTTTTTCATGGTTATTAGATGGTTGTTGATTATGGCTGTTAATACCTTTTATTTTCCTTTGTTTCCACTACTTTGCTTTGTCCTTTACCTGCACATAAATCCTTATGGTGAATGGTGATATCTTAATGGCCTAGGTGGCCTGGATTACCATTGCACGTGGTAGTGGGGTGGAAGAGGAAGTATGTGGTGAGGAATAGATTTTTGGATGCTCAAGCTAACACTTGAGTTATTCTTCAGTGCACCTCTATTTTGTATCTGTGGCCTCGGCTTGGGGGTGGCCTGTCAAAGTGATATTTGGCTTGGTAGTGCCAATGGCTGGGTGAAATGTGGTCCAGATGATGCCAGTTGCGCATTGATAAGATAAGTGATTTATCTAATGTTTATTTAATTCACTTGGATCTGATCTAATTTATTTATGGATTCACATGAAATGTTTGATGGAATATATGAGTTATTTGTGGAAGACATTTCTTATAGAATTCAATCTATTTATGCAAGTAAATTTTATGAAGGAATTGGAAATTAGTTTTTGGGATTTTATGCACAAATTGTTTGAGAAAATAATTATTTGGTACCTCTGCTATAGAACTTATATTTATTTCCCTTTTCATTATATACTGTGTATTTTGATGGTGTATTATCTTTGGAATGGTTTAAGACACTTCTTTTTTATGCTTCTACCTTTTATTTGAAAACTAGTTCTTCGATCAGATTATTTGTCATAATTTGGAGAATTATCACATGAAGTGTTTGTAAAAATTCCTGAGTGTTACTTTTATGTTTATATCTGATAAATAATATTGAAATGTGTGTGATAATTTGAGGATAAATCTTCTTGGTAGTGTTGGGGAAATGTCTACCGAAATTCTAGATCAATTTCCAATTTCTAGCTCCTTGAATGGAATTGTTTTGAGTGGATTTGTGACTTTGCATATGAAGTGTTTGAAAAATGTTAGAATGAGATATACCTCTATTATTACTGATAAAACATGTTATTTAGAGTTGGAATTAAAT
Source organism: Pseudotsuga menziesii (assembly GCA_001517045.1). NCBI lineage: Eukaryota > Viridiplantae > Streptophyta > Pinopsida > Pinales > Pinaceae > Pseudotsuga > Pseudotsuga menziesii. The sequence goes on along the minus strand of LPNX011182284.1, from coordinate 73,281 downwards.
TTGAATTATTCTACGAGCTGTGGATTTAAAGATTCTAGTGATTCCTAGAATTACTAGTCAATTTAGATGAGTATATTTAACTTATTTTGTGGATTGTTTAATGGAATGTATATGGGTGGAAAGCTACAACCATATGAATGTAATTGATCCCTGATATGATTTCCATGAGCTACAATAGTCATATCTCTCTCTTTATTTGGCATTTGGAAAGCTCAATTGAAAGCTATGTACATTGCAGTGAAATTGGTAAATAGTTTTTGGATTCAAATATATGTTTTGGCAAAAGAAAAATGTACAACCATATGATCTATTATTGGTGCTTTACTTGTGCTATAGAATACTATTTTCCATATCTATACCTTCACCTCTGTGTGCCTCTAAACTTGGTACGATTGGTTTGATTGAATTCTTGGCAGTGTTTTTTAACTAGTTGTATTTGATTGAACTTGAGATATCCTTCGTTTATGTACTCGGATCATATCTGCAAAAGTACTTTATTTTGTTGTACATGCATGCTTAAATATGTTTATAATTTCTATAGGCTCACTTTTTGGTTCATTGGCATGCTTGTGTGTTGAATGAAATTATAATAAGTACTATCAATTATGCGCTAATTGTCGTTAAGTATTGTAATTGGAACACTAATTACTAATTAATCATGATAAAGAGTAAATGGCATTTAGATGTGGAATTTATGTATGAATTGGATTTGAATGGATATGTGATGTTGCTATATTTTTTTAGTAATCCATTCCATCCCTTGGATCATACATTTGAATAATTATTGAATTTATTTTAATTTATTTGTAATTAAAAGGGCTTTGTCATGAAACAAATATTGAAAAATGAATTTTAATATTTGTTTAACTAATCCATTGTGCTAAAATGATATAATTAGCATTATAGAGCTAATGATATGTCCCTCAAACCCATTGATATCCCCCAGGGACATTACAAGTGGTATGAGATCTTAGGTTCCAACACTGCGGCTGTTGGGCCTTCTACAGAGTTATTATCTTATGTATATGTGCATTTGGAATTTACAAATGTGCTTAGTAAGATTAGTTTAACCTCCCTTATGTTAGTAGAAGAGTAAGAAAGCTCACTTTAGAGATTAGTTCTTTGTATTCCTTAGAATGAATTAATATTGAATGTTGGTTGTTCAATAGATTGATTGGTAATTACTATGTGGTGCATATCTAATAATTGACTTTGACTTGATTGGTTGATGCTTGAGCATTTTCCTCTTTTATTGCCCATTCAATTGTTAATATCTAAATGCTTCTTGTAGTATGACTTATTTACTGGTACATTATGATTATGAATTGATAAGTAAATTATTGTAATTATAATAATATATGTCATAGTATTAGTTTAATGCTAAGTTATTAAGATGATATAGTTATATTATTATTAAATATTAATATGGTTTATTAAGTGGCATTTATACCCTATATTGATTTTGTATTCTTTGTGGATGGTATGCTCTTATAGTCTTATTTATGTCACTTGGATGGTGGTGGTTACATAGATGAGTAACTTGCTAGCTATTTTCAAGAATGAGACACTTGTCTAAATTGTGTTTCTCATTCTCTTTTTATTTTATGCATGTAGTATTTTTTTATATTATTTATTAATTATTACTATACTAACTTATCTAATTAGTTAGTGGTGGAATTGCCACTTGGAGGTAAGCATAGCTATGTGATATTTTTGTATTCTATTATTTAATTAATTTATTTGGGGTTAGTGGTAACATTATTATTATACTAGCTATCTTAATAATTTATTTATTGAGTGGAGAAAATGAGCCACTTGGCCCCTAATGGTTCATATTCTCTTTTATTTTTATTTATTTTGTTTATGGAGATGCAACTCCTTATCTATTTTGGAGGAGAATGATCCACTTGTCTCTAATGGTTCATATTCTCTTTTATTTTAATTATTTTAATTATTTTACTTATGGAGATGTAACTCCTTGGAGAAAATGACCCACTTGTCTTATCTTAATATTATTTATTTCATTTTGTGTATAAGTAAGTAGTATTGAAGTGTAAGATAATATTATATATATGACATAGACATAAATATGTATAATATGATATGGGTGATATGTATAGTTGTTGAAATTATATATAAGAATAGATGCATTGTTATATATATGAATGCTTGTATGTTTGTATATACCATAATATGTATTTTATTATGTGTAATCGTTATTAGTATTACATGTATGTAATATTGTGAATATACTATATGTATAGAGGTGAGCGTATGTAATGAAGTAAGTATAAAATTTGGAGGTGTTTGGAAGTGTTTGAGTGTTTGGAGGTGTTTGGAGGTATTTGGAAGTGTTTGGAAGTATATGGAAGTATTTAGAAGTGTTTGGAAGTATTTGGAAATATTTGAAAGTGCTTGGAAGTATTTTAGAGTTTGGAAATATTAGGAAGTGTGATCAAGAGTGTTGTGTTAGTATATATATATGTTATAATACGTATCTAACATGCTAGTATTGGGTTATGCAATTATTTCTATAACTGTATTGATATTATGGTATAACATAATAATTCTATGAGTATATTAAATATGGAATATATAGGTTATATGACTAATACGTTCTGTATATGAATAATAATAATATGATATATGATTAAAGAATTATAATATATATGTAAACAAAGACGAGTGTATGTATATAATACATAGCAGTAGTAAGTATGGTATATGGTATGAGTGTATGATAGTCTGTTGTATAGCTAGTAATTGTTTTATTGTATAAAATTAGAAGACGTTGGTGGTAGGATGATTGGTTGTTTGAGGTGACTATGTATTTACTTTGATTGATAAGACATAGTGTGCTACGCACAAATAATTAGTAATGTAATGTAGTATTATATATATCCTCATGTGCTAATGATTCTATGTAATGTTATGATAAATAGTAACTACTCGATATGATTTCTATAGTTGATGTATGTTGTTTGATATTATTGTTTGCTATTGGATGTTATTGATTGACATTGGTTGATTAATGGTTTATACATGTATGACATTGTCAACATTGTATGTATTTCTATTATCAGTTGTCCTTGGTTGTTATGGTTGTTATGTGTATGATTGATGCATCTTGGTTGATGTCTTCTGGATGATGTATTATGATTGATGTATTGTGATCATTGTATTATGTTTGTTGAATCTTGGTTGATGTATTCTGATTGTGTATTTTTATTAATGTATTCAAATTGATGTATGTTGGTTGATGTATTCTTTTTGGTGTATTATGATAATTGTATTTTTCTTGATGAATCCTAGTTAATGTATTCTGATTGTGTATTCTAATTGATTTATTTTGATTAATGTATTCTAATCGATGTATGATGGTTGATGCATTGTGGTTGATGTGCTTTGATTGATGTACTATGATTTATGCTCGTATGGTTAGTTGATGCATGTATGGTTGTCCTTGGATGATATTACATTATCAATATATGATTGATATTAGTTGATGAATAATGTTTTTTTGAATGATCTCTAAGAAAAATTATGCTTTTTGTTGAGATAAAAAGTAATAGGTTGTTATGGCCCTTTTTGGTTCTTAGTTAGATTAGAACTGTTGCATATAACTTCGCTTTGCTTGTTACATTAAAATGCAAAAGTATTTAGGCGATGTTTGAAAACATTTATCCTTGTAATCTTTGTTGAAAGTATCTTGCTAGGGTATCCTTGTAGTATATCAAATACCTTTGTTGAAATGCATATTTGTAAAATATCATAGTGATAGTTCATGCATCTTGTTGAAAAAATATCTTGGTGACACTTCATGCATCCTTGTCGAAAAATTATTTGAGTGATAAATCATGCAAAAGCATCTTGGTAATGCATATCTCGTGATTGACTTATTTAAACACATTTCATGTATATTAGATGCATTTCATATTATTGAAATTGATTAGAATAAGATTCAGTCAGATGCATTTCAAGTATTTGTTGAAGAAGTATCTAATCTCAAGTACCTTGCATATACTGAAGTATTTCATGTAATTAATTAGAAAATTTATTTTTTTGAAATATGTATTTTAAGAATCTTATTGAACAGTATATATGTTTACTGCTAACCATGTGTATGTTGGGAATGTGAAAAATAATCCATGTTAAAGAAGCATCTCTATTTCAAGTATCTTTGTTGAAGAATATGGTTTAGCTGTTGGGACTAACTTCATGGATTCCCTCAGAGAGAAGTCTAGTATCCATTTCCAAAGAGGTAACATGGTGCATTGTTACCCCTTTTCTTATGTCATATCACTCTACTAGTCCAGTTTCTCGCACAGGAAGACAGGAAATGGGACGGTGACCCCATAAGCAATGGAGACAGACATGAAAGTATTAGTGGAAAGCATTGAGGTTCTCAGAAGAGGTAGTTCTGAGAGTTGCTAAACTAATTGCACTCTTCTTATGGGAGGAACATTGTCATGTTGAATCTAGTTGCCCAAATTTGAGATAAGTAT